>REGO01000357.1:724877-782764 GCA_010120015.1 Rhombomys opimus
TGTGTGTGTGTGTGTGTGTGTGTGTGTGTGTGTCTCCAGTAGCCACGGCTACCTACAGGTAGATAATCAACGTGGTTGTCTGCCTCAGGACTTTAAATTGTGGGAGCACTGCCAGAGAGCTGGGGAAATTCGTCTCAGGGGTGGAATCGTCCATTGCTTTGTTCTCTGCTCACACTTCATTCCCCTCCTTCCAAGAGGCCTTGTTCCTCAGCCTGGTTCTCCTTGCCTTCAATTTCCCAAACTCCAAAAGACTATTCAGAAGTGGCTACCTGGACTACAGGAGGATCTTTGGCTGTTAGCGTTCCTCGGGGACTTGCGAAGCCGGTTCCCCTGTGCCACAAGGACTCATTTCATTCACCTCTGGCAAATGGGATACACAGCTCCCAATTAACATCTGCCCGTGGCACTTATCAACACATCAAGGTCCATGCTGGCCTCCAGGCTCGCCCAGTCCCTACTCACAAGTTGTTATACATCTCAAAGCTCCCAGGCAGTCTCCTGTCCCCACCCCTAGCTACTCACCCTCTAACTAAGCTCTCCTCACTCTGCTTTCTCTAGTCTCTATCCCCTGCTATTCTCCCCACTCTCACCGATAGTCCTGGCCAAGCCCAGTCTTCCAAGGCACATTCGTCTATCTCTTCCTCTCTCTCTGCGCTGGGATCTCCCAGATGCCTCTGGCTGTTCTCTCTCTCTCTCATATCTACATTAAAACCTTCTCATACCATGAAGTGGGCATTCCGTCAGTTTATACCCTGGTCATGCCCTTACTTAGAAATCCGTTCCTACTTGTATCTCTAGAACTGCTTCCTGTTGCCTCTCATGTACATCCAAGTTTTGCATTCCTCTATAAAGGCAAGGCTGTTGGCGCTCTGAGAATACAGTAGCGCAAGTTCAATATTTTTTTCCAGCATGAAGAAAAGACACAGTCTTCGTCCCTCAGGCCTGGTGTAGGACTGAGTTTATTTTGAAGCCCTTTTCGATGTAAAGCACGGGCCCCCTCTGTATCTCCTTGTCTTTGAAACTGTAATATTTAATAGAGGATAATGACTTTAAAAGTTCTGACGTCACCCACAATCGACAGCATGTTTTGAATAGTCTAAGGCTGTTTTTCTAGGTAGTCCTTTTCAGGGATTTGGTATCTGACAAAGCCAGGTGTCTGGGCCTGCCCTTAGTTGGAGCTGAGTTCTTGCTCTCCGCAATGTTTATCACCTGAGTTTGGAAAGGAAGTGATTTGCTCTGGGAAAGCTTCTGGGCTGGGCTTCCCAAAGCTGTTTACAGCCTCCAGCCTGGCTCTTCCAGCTGTGTGCACTGGGAGGGAGGAACTTCTTCAGTCACAACAGGAAGTCCATCGCTGCTCAACATTTTCAGTGGTCCTTGGTCCGTCACAGGTCAACTGAACACTGCATGGCAGCCCCAGGTTGCAGTGAGATTTAAGAGGGGAGTTGGACCAGAAATGAAGGACTACATGGGTTTAATTCATTCATTCCTCCTCGCGTGGCTGTGAGGGGAGCCCTTCTGTCATCCCTCCCGGTGGTGGTTGGAATAGGAATGGCTCCCACAGGCTCATATATTCAAATGCTAGGTCATTAGGGGGTGGTGATATCTTACAGGGATTAGGAGGTGTGGCCTCGCTGGAGAAAGTGAACACTGTGGGTGAACTTTGGAGTGTCTGATGCTCAAGCCTAGCCCAGATATCTTCTCTCTTCCTGGGTCCTGCTGATCTGGATATGGAACTCTCGACTTCAGCACCATTCTCCCCGCTATGACGATGAACTAAACTTCTGAAACTGGGAGCCAGTACCAGTTAAATGCTTTCTTTGGTAAGAGTTGCCATGGTCATGGCCTCTCTTCACAGCAATAGGACCCTGACCAAGACAATTCCCTTTATAAGGAAAGAAAAGGCAAAGAGTTAGGTCCCTGGATCAAGCTCACAGCAAGCTGAAGAGCTGAGATTTGAACACAAAAAAAGTTTTTTTTGTTTGTTTTTTTGTTTTTGTTTTGTTCTTCCTGCGTTGGGGTCAAATCCAGGGCCTCACTCACTCTAGGCAAGGGCCTACCCACTGAGCGTGCTCTCAGCTGTCCTAGGCCATTCTTTCAACCACATATCCTCTCCCTAGGAAGTTAAAGTAGGTCTTTTTTTCTTACAACAAAAACTTCAGTACAGTTAAATGCCTTTCCAGAAGCTTAGCCTCCTTTGTTTGAAGGTTGTTTGGATCGTCTACCTGGTAACAGTGCTCTGGTGTAAACCTGCTTTATCTACCCAAGTAACCTCAAAGATCTCAAAGACCCCAATTAAGTGGTGGTTATGAAGAATCACAGCAAAGACAGGTCCTTGGCTTTTTGGTGTGTGTGTTTAGATGTTCATAAAATAAGACAACAAGTAATGTGTTAATTGAGTTTTTTCAAAGAAATTCTTTTCACTCATCTCAAGGTCCTCTGAAATGAAAACTACTCATTACAATGCCAAAAACCCAGGTATTGTCAAGAAACCCGGAGTCTTTGAAAAGTCCCCTTTCTTCTTAAAGAGTTTAAAACATCAGACCCGTCCGATACCTTTTTCTCAGAGGCGGGACCTGGGGTGGGTGGATGACACCTAAATGAACATTGGTACAAAGTCCCAATTTATTTCTAATATCAGAGATCAGACCTCTACTCTTGCCTGATGCGTCTAAAACAAAAAGGGGGAACTGCAGAGAGCTGCGTAATGCTGCGCCTTAAAGATGGACTTGGTTTCCGCCTTCCACCTTCCCAATGGTGAGTGCTCTCTGTCACAAACAACTCCATATTTGGCTAAGGCTGAGGATCTGGCTTGCTTCCGTGTATGTGGACCTATCTGCACTGCCCACGAGGCACGCTGGGGTTGGCTACCCAGAGGCTATTTTAAGTTGTGGGCTGGCTTTCCCCAGGGTCAGAAGATTGTTCAAGGTTCCTGAATAAACTGCATTGAGAAGAACAAAAAAAAAAAAAAAAAAAAAAAGATCAGAAAGAAGGAGAGGAGGACCTCCCCTACCAGTGGACTTGGGGAGAGGCATGCATGCAGAAAGGGGGGGAGGGTGGGACCGGGAGGGGAGGAGGGAGGGTCTTATGGGGGCATACAAAAGGAATAAAGTGTAATTAATAAAAGTTAAAAGAAAAGTTTAAAACACAGTTTCCTGCTTGAAATTTGCTAGAGAGAGACAGGAAACACCTCCAGTCAGTGTTTATTTGGCCCACAGTGAGGGCTCCTTTCTGTCTTTCGGTGAGGGAGGTTGAACCAGGGCCTTGCTTGCTAGGCCAGGCTCTGCTCCGAGCTCCTCCTCCATTTTTAGGCTTCCCCTTTAAGCAGCTTATTAGTACGGCATTCCACCATGTCAAAACAAAACGGCAGCAGTGCCGAGCGACACTGTGATAGTCTCTTCCTGTTTCACTTTTTATTCAGGGTGAAAATTTCAGTGGGAATAAAAGTTGTTTCCTTCAGCTATAAGAGACTAAGATTAGAAGGAAGGCTTTCTAGGCTTCAGTAATTGGTGCCTTTTAACACAATACTGAGATGAAAGCAGCAGAGACAACCTCTTTCAAAGATGCGTGCTTGTGCTAGAAAGTTATGTGTGTGCTCATGTGGGTGCATGTGTTAGTGCAGGTGTGAGTGCATGTATGTGTGTGTTTGTATCTATGCGTGTGGTTGTGAAGGCCAGAGGTCAATACATATTTAATAAAAAAATTCTGGTTGGGTGTGGTGGTGCACGCCTTTAATCCCAGCATTTGGGAGGTAGAGGCAGGCAGATCTCTGTGAGTTACAGGCCTGCCTGGTCTATAAAACATGTCCAGGACAGCCAAGGCTCTGTTACACAGAGCAACCCTGTCTTGAAAAACAAAACCAAGCAAACGAACAAACAAAATTGTGTGTATGCACGTGTAAGAGTGTATGTTGTGTCTGTGTGCTTGCTAGTGTGACCCATGGAGACCAGAAGAGGGCACTGGATCCCCAGAGCTGGAGGCGCAGATGGTTGTGGGCTCCTCCCTGTGGGTGCTGAGCACGGAAGTCCACCTCCTCAGCCCTGGGACAGTCAGGGTCCCAGGCCATCACCTGGTGCTTTTCTGTGGGTTTCTGGCATGGAACTTTCGGGGAAAGGCTTTGAGTAACTGGGCTACCTCCCCAGCTGCTAGGGCCAGAAACTATCAGAGGAAGCACCCCACGGCTGCATTCTAGAGACCGTGCAGGTTGGGACACTGCGGACCAGGGCAGGGGGTGGGGGACCGGGAAGGGGAGGAGACAGCACTCCTGAGGAGCAAGCTGCGTGAGCCATGGTTGCATAGTCACCCAAACTGGTTTACCTGATAAAGCAAATATGAGAGGCCACCTTTCCCCTCTGTTTACTTCCCACCATCGCAACGGCTAGTATCATGGAACTTCTCTGCCTAAGCACCCAGATCTGGTAGTTAATAGCTTTTACTTTGTGCTTATTTGTGTTATTCTGTGTGTATTAGAATTTGCCCATATGTGCAATACATGCATGCCTGGAGGTCAGCAGAGGGAGGCAGGGAGGCAGATCCCTAGAGGAGGAGGTAAGGACAGTTGTGGGTCGCCATGTGGGTGCTAGGAACCTAACCTAGGCCCTCCACACAAGAGCAACTAGTGCTCATAACTGCTGATTCATCTCTTCGGGCCCCGCAGATTTCCTTTCTAGTGAAAACTTTATTACACACTAAAATCTTAGGTGGGATTTTTTTGCATTAATATATTACCCATCTACTTGCTAATGCAAAATGCATCTGATGGCAGGCAGATAAGAGATAAGTAACAAAGAGGACCAGTATAGTTTGAAGAGGGATGGCTTGTTACTCCTGTAATCCCAGCCCTCAGGAGGTAGAGGTAGGCAGATCTCTGTGAAATTGAGGCCAGCCTGATTT
This sequence comes from Rhombomys opimus, assembly GCA_010120015.1. Classification (NCBI taxonomy): domain Eukaryota; kingdom Metazoa; phylum Chordata; class Mammalia; order Rodentia; family Muridae; genus Rhombomys; species Rhombomys opimus. The sequence continues at coordinate 729,768 of REGO01000357.1, forward strand.
ACATAGAGAGTTCCAGGCCAGCCTGGTCTACATAAAGAGTTCCAGGTCAGCCAGGGCTACATAGAGAGACCCTACCTCAATCAATCAATCAATCAATCAATCAACCCATCAATCAAAATTTAAAAAATTAAGTAGTTGGGGTCCTCTGTAGATTGGAAAGGGGTGGCTAGATTTTAGCCTCCACACCTTGGATTTTAGGGTGTGTGTGTATGTGTGTGTGTGTATTGTGTGTACCTATGGCTGTGCACCCCATTCATGCAGTGCCCTGGAGGACAGACATTATTGAATCCCCAGGAACCAGGAACCAAAGTTACAGATGGTTGTGAGTCACTGTTTAGGTCCTGGGAATCAGACCTGGGTCTTAGGCATGATCAAGTACATGCACCATAACTTAATCACTGCACCATCTCTCCAGCCCTAGATCTTAGCTTCTTAAAAAGGGCTATATCTTCTCTCTCTGTCTCTCTCTTTCTTTCTGTAGTCTTCACTTTCCTGGACTCACTTTGCAAACCAGGCTGGCCTGGAACTCAGAGAGGTCCTCTCTGAGTGTGTGACGCCAGGCTCAGCTGGGACTGTATCGTAATACCCAGCGTAAGTACCCAACACAAACTTTCCCCAGTGTTTGCTACTGAACGCAGAACTTAGTGGCACCTAAGTTGAGGCACCAAACCCGAGGAGGGTTTCCTAGGGGAGGGACACAGGTGAGGGGAAGGATCTTCAAAAGGTGAAAGAAACACACACCTGCAAATAATGGACGAGGGAGGAAGGGAAGCAGGAGGGTGAGAAAGGAACTGGGAAGATGGCTTAGCCGCTGAAATGCTTGCAGCACAAGCTTGAGTGTCAGGGTTCGGATCTCTAGCACACAGTTACAGTGGGTGTAGTGGCCTATCTGCACAGAGGGCAGAGACAGAGATTCCACAAAGCAACTTGGCTAGTGAGGCTACTTGGAATGGTGGGTTCTGGGTTCAACTGAGAGACGCTGTCTCAGTGACTAAGGTGGAGAAGGATCTAGAAAGACTCCTGTTACTGAGCATTGTCCAGTGAATTTCAGAAAAGACTCCTCACTTGTTCCTACACACATGCAAACCTATGGGCAAAAAATCATGTGAACACTGGCATATGAAAAAATGGGACCCTTCAGCAATGCCTAGGTGTCCTTCGACAGACAGACAGACAGACACACACACACACACACACACACACACACACACCATGAACACATATGTGGGCTTCTAAAAATTCAGAAGACAGAAGTGTTCTCTTTGCAAATGATTCCTATGCTATTCCCTCTTCCAAGGACGCTGCAGTAATTAATGTAGGGGGAAACGTGGTCTTTTGTTGTGCCTGAGAATGTCAGAGTTCTTTAGGGGAAAACTGACAATATTGTGATCTATTGCAATATTTCTTTTACACAGTATAATCTGAGCTTGTAACTGCTTAACCAATTAAAGATTAAGCAGCAGGCCTGAAATGCCACTGCACGGCTGAAAGGATGATTTATTATAGCAAAGGTTACTGGGACACAGAGAAGCCAGATTACATCGAGGAAAAATGCACAGTCTGTTGCTGCTGTCAGTGTTCCCAACTCAACCAGAGAAAGGTGCTCCTTAAACCCACTCTCACAGCGCCCCGGCACAGCGCTACCCTGAGGGGCTCTGCAGCTCTGGGCGAATAGTTTGTTACTGGTGAAGTCAACATAGATCCTGGAGAAGTCCTGAGGGATTTCTACCCAGTTGTCCCCAAGCACCAATGTTTGAGTCACTGAAGTAGGAGACACTAGAAGGCGTGGCAATTTCCATCTCTCCCACTGAGGTCATGCTACAGCCAGGTTTAGAAAAAGACAGCCACATAGGCACAATTTCCCTCATGCTGAAGACGCCACCCTGATCGGGGCGTGCGCTGGCCGGTGGATCAGTGCTGTTGGATCTTTCAATTCCAATGGATTTCTTGCAGGGTCCGGGCATTGCATTAAGCGCAGTAGGTCATAAGCAAAAAATTAAAAAGACATGAAGGTAGGATAGGAACTTGTTGGTGGAAGGAAGGGATTCAGAGGAGTGGGAGGAGGATAATGAGGATGCGAGTAATGGAGTGAATTTGATTAAAATACATTATGTACACATATGAAATTGTCAACAAATAAATTTAAAAATTTCAGAGATTTTATTTCTATTTTTAATCATGTGCATTTGTGTGCCTGTATGTGCACATGACTGCAGGTCCCGGGTGCTGCAGCTCTTAATCACTGACCGTCTCTCCAGCCTCATAAAAAAATATTTTCAAAACACCCTTGTGGACTGACTGGATGGATCTGTGCTTAAGTACAAGCACGGGCTCATGAAAATCAATAGACTTTCTCCCGAAGTCTATCTTTTGTTTCCGCTTCAGCTTCGAAAAGGGCCTACTTCAAAGAGGCAAAAAAGGCAACGTTTGGATGCGATACATGGAGGGCTACTCCTGCTCTTAAAACTCAAAGAGCCTTTCATTCTTTGAGCCTGCCAATTTCAGACTATTTGATGCGCATTCCCGCTCGGGACTGATGCACTGACTGGACCAACTGGCGCCTCTGTGGCAGACTCGTGCAGAGGACCAGCCGGGCGGCTCCAGGGTGCTCCTCAGCAAGCAAGCGCGTTATTTTGAGCACAGCTTCTTGGGGCAACTGTGAGTCTTTGCTCTCTGTTCTTTGCCAGGCACCATGTGGTTTTAAAGAGATGCTTGGGATGCCTGCCGTGATGTTCAATACTGTCGTCTCGGCTGCATTTTAAAATCGGCGAGACACACCTTTGGACGGGCCCGTGGCCGTGTTTCTGGGGAGGGCTAACAGAAGGACGCCGTCTCGTAGTGGCTGGGAGTAAAAGGAGCGGAAGGAGAAGGCCCACTGGGAGCCCGCGTCCCCGCTTTTCCTCAGCTTCCTGCGCAGCCACGATGTTAGACCCCAGCGCGTAGGGCCAAGCGACCATGGGCAGGACCCTCTGAAGGAGTGAGCCCAGATAAGACCTTTCTACTCTAAGTTGTTTCTGTCATGTTTTTGCTCTTAGCGATGGCAGTCTGACTCATTCATAGCATCTTTATCCAATCTGTCTGGCCTTGCTATGGCCTCGGGGACTGCAGAATAGACCAAGACTGCTTGGTAACCAATGAAAGCATCATCAAGCTGGTCAACAGGATAGGCTGTGAATATGAGTTTTATTATAGTGAGGGATATTTCTACTTTGACAATAAAGTGATAAAGTACTTTTGAGCCTTCAACAGTTACTGAAGTACGTTAAAAGGCACAAGGTGGTCAAAATGATTCAGTATTTCTCCGTGCACCAAATGGTTTGGACCCCGCCAGAGCCATTACAAACCCGTGCTCAGGTTCTGGGAGGCTGTAAGGACTCCAGTTCCTTATGTGCTTTCTATTTATTGCTCTCCTTTGAGTGAAATGAAGCTGTGCAGCAGAGCAGAGACCCGGATTCATTCAACCCCGACCCATTGTGTCTACAGCTTTGCCATCAAATTGGAGAGGGAGAGACAGAAGTTGCAGACTCCGGGATTTAAATGCCCCGCGCTACCTTTGTGAAGATGAGCAGATTGTAAACTGTCACTTGCAAATATGATCTGCATCTGTGCATGCAGCTAGCAACTCCAAAGCACAGACTCAATTCATTTGCCGGGCATTTCTCTCCAGAAGTTTCTGAGATTGCTTCTGCAGTCATTGCGGGTCTCAGAACGGTTCAGGGTGAGAGGGAAGAGTAGAGAGAGCATCTGGCTGAGGCAGTTACTTTCCCAACGAGACAGAAAGGCCATAGTGTTCTGTCTAAGTCGTCCTGAACTTTAGAAGTTACACAGTTAGAACACTGGGTTGGGACCAAAGGAAGATGGCATGCAGAGCCACCGACACGGGCTCTAAAAGCATATAAGAAACTAAAATCACAAACACCCTCAGGTATTTTTATCTATTCACTTGAAAATTAATCTGGGTATTTCATACTTTCATTCTCTGGCAAGAGTCTTATCATTTCTTCTTCCCATGAAAAACAATTTATTTGACTATTTTAATTTTTGTGATTTTAAAAAAACAAGTTTATTTATTTATTCACTTTACATCCCGACTGCAGCCACTTCCCTCTTCTCTTTCTGGTTTTCCCCCCCCCTTTTCTTCTCTCGCCCCCTTTCCCCTCCCCTTCTCAGAAAAACAAAGCCCCTGTCAACCCCCTCAGCACTTCAGGTCTCATCAGGACCGAGTGCATCCTCTTTCACTGAGGCCAGCTAGGGGGAAGTGATTCAATAGTGGACAACAGAGTCTATGTCAGAAACAGCTCCCATTCCAGTTGCTAGGGAACCCCCATGAAGACCAAGCTGCCCATCAGTTACATATATGTCGGGGCCTAGGTCCAGACAATGCATGCTCTTTGGCTGGTGCTTTTTTGTTTTGATTTTTAAATGTACTTATATATAATTCACCCATTAACACATTTTTATTAAAAAGTTTTAAGTGCTTGGGACTGGAGAGATGGCTCAGTGGTTAATAGCATCGTCTGCTCCTCCAGAGACTCAGGTTCAATCCTGACACCGCATGGCAGCTCCCAGCAGTCTGTAACTCCACTCCGGGGACCCAGGGCCTCTTCTGGCTTCTCCTAACACCAGGCACGCATGTGATACACAGACACACATTAGGTAAAGCACTCATACACACTTAAAATTTGTATTTAAAAAGTTTTACTTTAATTTACAAAGTGGACTGGGGTCCTTTGGATGGCCGTGTTGAATCCTGGCACTCTTGCCCGCCTGCCCCATTCCCTTGTGCCTGCAGTTCCAGCACTGCTCATGGCTTTTCGTTTATAGTTTCATGTGTGGTGTGTGATGCATTTTGAACACATGTATATGTTATTTTACATAACTAACCTAGAGCTTCTTGTCCACCCAGCAACTCAACAGTACAGGGAGCCATTCCATTCTTTTGATTCTTTTTCTTTTCTTTTTCTTTTTCTTTTTCTTTTCTTTTCTTTTCTTTTCTTTTCTTTTCTTTTCTTTTCTTTCTTTAATAGTTTCACAACATTCCGAAGCTAACCTAATTTTCACTATAGTTAATCCTACTTTGAAGTCTTGACAGGTGCCTGGAAGGGTAAATTTTTCAAAGCAAAAATTACTGAAGGCCAATTAATTGCTAAGTAGAGTACTGGGAATGTGACAGATAACAAAGCAATGAGAAATCCTCATGTGTCAAAATCACATCCCAGTGTAAGGTAAAGAGCAGACACATGATATGACATAGAGACTGTTAGATGGACATGCCCTAAAAGAGAAACAAGCAAGCAAGGAAGACGCTTCACTCAAAGACTTTGTTGTTACTGTTTTTAAACATCTCTTGTAGCCCAGGCTGGCCTTGAACTCTCTATGTAGCCAAGGGTGATATTTTTTAAAAAATATTTTTCCTCCAATTATTTATTTATTTAATCACTTTACATCCTGATCCCAGCCCCCTTCCTCCCCTCCTCCCAGAAAAGGAGAGTCCCTCAGTTGGTACCAATCCGCCTGGGTATCTTAAGTCACGGCAGGACTAAGCAATCCTCTCCCACTGGGGAGTGACAAGGCAGCCCAGCCAGGGGAAAGTGACCCAGCAGTAGGTAACAGATTCGGAGACAGCCCCTACTCCTATTGTTAGGGGACCCACATGAAGACCAAGCTGCACATTTGCTAGATGTGTATAGGGGTCTAGGTTCAGTCCATGCAAACTCTCTGGTTGGTGGTTCAGTCTCTGTGAGCCCCCAAGTGCCCAGGTTAGCTTACTCTGTAGGTTTCTTGTGGTGCCCTTCACTGTCGCGCGCAACCTCGCCGATAAGGAAGACGCGGCAACAGAAGATTTGTCCAGCAGAATCTTTATTGTACAGCTCTTTTAGGTAGATGGAGAAGGACCCCAAGCCCCACATGTGCTCTGCTTAAATAGCCTGCAGGGCGGTGTGCTCGTCTGTGATCGGTGCTCCGCACAATACCCAATTAGCATGTGTTCTCTGATAGGGAGAGCACTCAAGTCCATATTAGCATCATGTGGCGCGTGCGCTGCTGTAAGGCGAGTTTTGGCGAGAAGAACCAGGAAGCAGGAAGCCAGCGCCATCTTGTGATGGCGAATGCGGCTCCCGACACTTCACCCCTCTGCCTCCCTCTAGTCTTCCTCCTACTCTTCCACAGCATTCCCCAAGCTTGGCTTTGGGTCTCTGCATTGGTCTCCATTAGCTGTGTGAGGAAGCCTCTCAGAAGACAGTTATGTTAGGCTCCTGTCTGCAAGCACAGCAGAGTATCTTAACTCCTGACCCTCCACCTCCTGATTGCTGGGATTGCTGAACTGCTCACACTTCGTCATTTGCTTTCTTGTTCTGTTACTGTTCCCAGCCGTGGACTGCTCCCCCACCCTCACTTTGTCCAGAGATGGCAAATGTAGCAGCGTCCTGTCAAGAGAAGATGAGCCAGTGAACACGAGGACAACGAGGGAGAATGGGACACGCAGGTCACTTCCCATCCCTGGGCTATAAGGCACTGGATACCGAGGTTATTAGACTCGAAGATCTCAGACAGCCGGAAAGCAAAGGAACAGATACTCTGTTTAATTGTCAAGTACTGGCTTGTCCTTGAGCTCTGTCCAGCGTTTTATGTACAGCTGGGATAGAAACCCCTGCTCTTGCAGCTAGTGGTTGGATACTCATAGGCAGCTTATTTTATCTCTCTGACTTAAGCTTTTGTCTGTAAGTGGGTACGATAATAATAGTACTATCTTCTGAGACTAGAGGATTAAATGAGATCGGAGGTGGAGTGCTTACATCAGGTGTCTGAAGCGCAAGCAGTAATAAAAGCTCATTGCCATCATCCGATCAGTTGTCACCATCATCACCCTACCAACACCACCACTGGGCAGCAGTGCCCAGTCCAGGGGGAAGAGACCTCGGCCAGCATTTTGTTTTTTTAATGTTTCCCAGGCTCTTACAGAACTTGAAGAGTTGAGGACACAGCTTAAAGCTTGTCAGACAAGGCTGTGATCTTCAAGGCAGCGAGGGCATTAGAGGCGACCATGCTCCGGGAGGCCAGCAGAGTGCTCAATGCTCAGGAAGGGTGTTGGTTGCAGGCTGGCTTCTCTGGGGCTGGGGAAGGGGAGACGGGACAGCAGAGCTGCTGGGTTTAAACGTTTGAGAGAGGATAGCAAACCTGTGGCGAGAGCCTCCCAGGGACCAAATAACGCCACATGCTCCACTCTGGTCTCTTCATTCCCTGTTTGTTCTCAGTCACATGGAAACAAGCAAAGCAGACAACTAAAGCTTTCAATTGTGTACCTACCCCAGAACTTCCAGAGCGCTAAGCCTGTAAACATGAGCGTTCAGGTCTCCCTAAGCTGAAGAGTGACTTTCCTCTTTGGTTAGGCAGTTCAGTACAATCGTTTGAAGTGCTAGCTAGTTGGGCTTGGGTTCAAATTCTGGCTCTGCTGTTTACCCATGCTACTCTGGTCAGTTATGTTACTTGTCTGAGTTTCTATTTTTGTTCTTGTGGTGGGGATTATAATCTATATCTGATTATAACTATAATTACTAATGATCATGATTGAAGTTCTGAGTGCATGGTTTTCTGGTAAATGGGAGAGGAGAGGAGAGAGAGGGAAAAATGAGAAGATTGTTAAAAACTGATCCTGGAAGCTGTGTACTTAATGACTGTTAAAAAAAATATCCTGAAAGAGAAACAGGATGAAGATGGCAAGGACTCAAAGGCAGAGCTTAAAGGTTCGCCCATCTGGCCTTGGCTTATGTACTAGCTTTTTCTTCCAAATGGCATCTGAAAAGGCTGCCAGATGAACACCCAGGGCGGGGAAGACAGATCAGCTCTGAAACATCCCAAATTTCTGCACTCAGTGAAGACATTCACATGTTATTTTTTTCAGGTTAAACTTCCCTTGAGACTAATACAAGAGGCAGGCCAGGCAGGTGCGCCACAGTAGCTACAGCCTGACAAAATCTATTGCTTTTTGGCTAACATTTCGTGCTGAGAAAAAGCCTCTGTGATCCAGACAAAGGTGACGCAAAATTCTTCAGACCTGTTTAGTGGCAGATATTCTGGAAGATCGTTTAGTATGGGTGGACATACAGATAGCAAGTGTAAAATGTAAAATGGGATGAAATAGCTCAGGAAATAAAACGCATGGTTAATCTCCCATTTATTTTCTTCCATGTGAAGTGGCTGGTCTGAAGCCACTCCAGCGACATTATGAATTCTAATCAACTACAAAACTGGAAGAGGATGGCCATTCTCAGAAGCATGTTCAGCACCATCTTTTCTGAAGTTAAGGGGCCACAGTGAAGCCTGTATCTACATTAGCATGTCAGCCTGGCTTAAAAGGAGGAGTGAAGGATGATTTCTTATGTTGTGCAAAACAAAGCAAAACAAAAAAACCAAACCCAAAACAACAACCACAACCCCCCCAAGCCCCACCCCAGCTTGGCCCTGTAATTACTTTTATAAAATTAAATGCCGGTGGAAGCTGTGTGGCAAGAACAACCTTATCTGTTCAGCCTGTGTGTGCACGTGTAAGCACACACAGGGCTCTTCATTTTAGGACGAATTTAGAAATTCAACGATTATTTCAAAAGTTTGTAAATCTGAGAGGACTCTGGACACATGCTCAGAGTTGAAGGAGCGTTTGACCTGCTGAAGCTCTGGGAAGGAAGCCCCACACACCCATGAAGAGACAGCGTACTCCAGCCGCAGAGCGAGAGGGATCGGGAGTGTGTTTGCACTTTTGTGTCCTGGTAGAAACAACTTAAGGAAAGAAAAATGTCTTTGGGTGCAGGGTCCAAAGACTTCAGCACATCGTATTGGAGAAGACACAGTGGAACTGGATGGTTTGTGGCTGTGGGAGCCGGTGGTGGAGGCTATTCACATCACAGCAGAACAAGGAAGCTGAGAGTCCGACAGAATCTAGAGAAAACGTGCTTTCAACAGCTAGCCCTCCCCCATCATCACTACACCTAAAGTTCAGGGCCTCACAAAAGCAAACTACAAAAGCAAAAGCACACCCCCAACCGGGAAACAAGCGTTCACAAGCCTGAGGTGCTTGCGTCCAGGCCTGTATGGGGCCCAGAGAAAGTGCATGCCCCTGTTCTCAGTGGAAGAGAATGGTGACTGAAGCCTGTCCTTCAAGATTTGGGACTCTGTTTGTCCTTTGCGTCTGCATGAATCAATGACCCCAAAGCAATTTTTCCTGAACGCTTTTTACTTGGAATTTGAAATACGCTTTGGGTGCTTATATTTAATAAGGCCCGGACACAGGGCTATGTTCACCACTGAGAACAGAATTCACTTGTACATGATGCAAACTCTGGCATTGCTTGTTCAGGGTAATTTTGCACAGTGCACTGAACCCGATGTATGTGAGGTATTATTGAAGAATGCCAAACTTCCGAGGTAAGCCTGGTAAGTCGGTCACTTGGTTAACAGACTTGCACTTTCCCAGGTCTGGGTCATGCATTTTGACAGTTTTTAAAGCAAAGCAAAGCAGCAATGATTTCAAAGTGATGGCGGAAAGCAGTACTGAAAGAGAGAAATCCTGAACAATAGGTCTACAATCAATGATTATTCTCTCTTAAATAGTTTAATTTACAGACCATGAATCAGGGAATCCTTTCAGTCTCCACTTGGCAACTTTGAATATTTTTTCATTAAAGACAAATAAATAAAATTCTCAATAATAGTGCTTGTTTTAAAAAAATTATTATTATTAAAAAATTATTATGTATTTTTAAGTTTTTTTTTAACTTTGTTTTATGATTAAAATGTTTGCTGTACACTAAGTGGCTGTCTAGGCAGTGTTTTAAAGATGGGGTCTCATGCAGACCAGGCTGGCCTTGAACTTGCTATGCAGCTGAGATGATCTTGAACCTCCATCTTCTTGCCTCCCCTCCTGAGTGCTGGCTTCATGCACACACCACGTGTTCTGAACTTCTCTTTCAGGTAAATGTGTGGGGTGCACACGTTTGTGCAGGCACTTTTGCCTGTGTGTGCGTCTGAGGCCGTGACAGGTCCTCCTTGGTCATCTTCCTGTTCTTTCCTTCTGTGGCCCAGTCTCTCACTAATAGTTAGACTGGCTGGTCAGTGAGCCCCAGGGATCTTCCTGTCTCCACCTCCCACTGTTGGGGTTACAGGTGTGCACTCAGATTTTTCCTGGGTGCTGGGGGTCCGGGCTTTCCCAATACTCTGCCTGCTCAGGCACTGCCCCAACACCTGATGCCTGGGAGACTAAGTGTGAGACTCTAATTCTTTGAGGTATTTGTTTTTCTTTTATATTTCTAGTTAATGTACAAATCCACTTGATATGGAAAAAAATACACATCCTGATCCCTTCTTCATAGAGATGAAGGTTACACTGTCTTCAGTTAATCACCTCCATATTTAACATTCCAAACAGTCTAGATACCAGGAAAGGCAAAACACACCTTGATTTTCAAAAGAGAAGTTTATTTTACTAGGTTGCAAATAAATTGTCCATATGTTTTTATTTGGTTGTTTCAGAAGATGCAGAGCTGAAAACTAAAACCCAGATGCACAAAAATGCTACTGAGAATACTCAAACATCTACTTGGCCCATAGGGAACAGAGATGGTTGATTCTATCAAGGAAAAAAGCAAATGCAAAGGAGGGATTTCTCTCTTTCAAGACTCCGCACAGCCTTTGCTCCGGAATAGCACGGGCATGACTATCTGGGACTCTGCTGGTAGGGATGTCAGTGAGGGTCTGGAATAGAACCATGCCACAGAATCCCAACCTGCCAAGAGCAGGTGTAGCTCAGAAGAGTCCAGTGCCAATGGTACTGCTGGCTTCAAAGTCGTCAAAGCATCGTCCTAAAACAATATGCCACTGGCCTACTCACGTCATTATTTTCTAGCCTGTGCCACCACCACGGCGGTGACTGGCTTAGCAGGCTCTTTTGAAATGCAGGTTGGGGGTTCTGGCTTGCTAAACCTTTTTAATTTTCTGTTGAAATGTTCCCAAGCTATTTCATTTTGCCATCATACACCTTAAACTACAATGCTCCATCAGGTCAGGCAAGCATGGCTCTGCACACCTTGAATCTCAGCCTGGGAGGCAGAGGCAGGCAAATCTTTATGAGTTAGAGGCCAGCCAGGCCTACATAGTGAGTTCCAAGGCCACGTAGTAAAACCCTGTCTCAAAATAAATATTCTCTCATAGCCCTTTTCATACATATGTTTATCCTAGAGGTAATTTGATATAAAAAAAAGTTCAAAGAGGTTGAAAAACTGTAATAAATTGAAGAGTAGTATATTTTAAGTAACCACTTTACTCGGTTCTTCAAGTGTTTTAAGGCTTAGAAAACATCTTGGTATCCTAAAATATGTTAAAAATGATTATGAATCATCTTTCAGAACATGTCTATATTGGAGTGAGATCATATAACTTTTTGGCAAACATATAGCAGGTACTCAATAAATCTTGTCACAAAATGGATGACTACAAACTATATTTCTGTCATTTTAAAAAACAAAATGAGTAGTGTTCTCCTCACCTGTGACACGTATGCAATAAAATGAAGTTCAACACAAGAACTTCCTTAAAGCCATGTTTTAGAAAAATAGGGTACTGAAAGGCAGACATTTCAAAGATGATCAAAAGTCCAAGGTCTCCCTCTGAATTTCTAAATATAGCATGTTTGACCAAGAAAACCTATGTATTTGTGAATGAACTGTAACTTGAGGGAAGATTTCAACATACTCAGTATAAGTTTAAGTTAACATAAAGAAAATATAATTACTGATAAAACAATATACATTAAGAGACATGTTAACGCTCTGTATTTGAAAAACTGTGCAAAGTCGCTTTTAGTGTCCTCAGATAGGTGGTCTGGCCAGCGACATTGAAGACTATTGCCTTTACATGTATGTAGCGAAGAGGTGTGGCCTGCCGTTGGACTAGCTGGAATCTGGCTGGGTCGCGGCTTTCACACAGCTGGTGTGGATGTGAGAGACCTGCAGTACCGGGAGCAGCAGCTGGAGGGCGTCCTGGACATACGTGGTGCTATTGCAGCCCTGCAACAAGGAAAGAAACGGAGCTCAGGGGCGTTGGAGGTGGTCTGAGGCCTGTCACTGGCCTTCAAGATCTGGCTACACCTGTCTTTGCTGTGTAAACCTGCCTAAGACAGGTTGGTTAATTGAACAGCCTACACCTAGGCAGGGCAGAATGGGGTGGGCATGGCTAAGGTTCCCTGGCTTTGGAGGACAGGGCATCAGGGGCAGAGATGGACAGGAAGAGGAGGAAGGAGGGGCCATGATGAGGGCTGGCTTGGAGAAGGAACCATGAGGGACTGGAGGAAGGCTCCAATAATGGTTGAACGGCCCAGATGAAGAATATAAGCAAGTCCCACGGGATTATGTATGGAGGCAGTCCAGAATGGGAGGATTAAGGTGGAGGGCACGGATGGCGGCTGGGAGAGAGATGGTAGCCTACTGAGACAGTCTAAGTGAAATATCTGCCCTGTCCAAGGAAGATAAGGCAGTTATAAACCTAACAGGTGTCTGCATCTTATATTTGTGGTAGCGGGTTCACTAATACCGCCGCGATCGTCTCAGGGCTAACAATAAACATTATGCAGCCCACATTTATTGTTTATTCACGACAACAGAGGGTATTTTCACAGTTCAGTTTTGAAGGCTGTCACCAGTTGTCAACACTCCTTTTCATCTGAGGAGAGGGAACACGATCTTGAAATTCTCAGAATGTCTGCTCGAGCAGCAAATGCAGGCATGTTTTTGGGTGGAGCATGCCCAGGTCTTAACTATGCAAATTAACAAAAGAACTTCACTCAAAATGAGACAAGCCATTTCTACGGGCTTTTAAGGGATGTGAGCGTGTGCAGATCCATGGCCCAGTATGGCCAATATATTCCACTCCCTTCTCCGGTCAGCCCCGTGGCCCTGAAATCACAAGACAAAGGAGGCTAGGCTCAGAACGATAGCTGACTCACAGAAGGCTCCACGCGAGTGCACTGGAGACATGACTAAAACTGCAGGATGGATGAAGTTTAGGGAGGGTATCTACGGGATGAAAATCTCTCCTGAGCCAGGAAATAATTATCGGGTCTCATATGTGTGATGCACAAATACGGTAAATTAATGTGCTAATGCACACATTTAATCTGGCAGCTGAGACAGACTTGGGGTGGAAGGCTGACAATGGGGACAGAGTCTCCCTTTATCGCTTGTGTTGTCCTCCCGCCTCAGATCTCTGAGTGCTGGGACTGCTGTGTACAGCACCACTGTCTTTCCAGAAAGTAGATTTTTTCCTTACTCTATCTTCTGCCTCTGACTTCAGGGTTCTATTAGCTGTGTGTGTTCTGCTGGACTTTCCCTGTGGGTCCTGCCCCTTCAGGCTGCCCCACTGTGTGGCTGTGTCCGGAGCAATGACACTCGTTGCCACCACTTTGTTAATTTTTTACCATTAACAGTTTTGCTTAACAGTGAGGCACAATATTGCAATATCTTAGGTAGCGTTTCTGATGCTTTGCAATCTCCTTTCCCAGTGACCTCGACCGACAATGGCACGTGCATTGCCCGGGCTTCACGTCTGCTGGTGAGGCCTTGCGGCTACCCGAGCACAAGTCTAGGCTCGAATGGGAGGTCCTCCTCCGCTGAGCACTCGCAGAACAGTCCCCACACTGTGGGCCAGAGAAGGCATCTTGGCCTTCTCTCTTACATCTTTGGGGTCACTTTCTGCAGAGCCACATCATGCTGAGACAGCCTACCAGCTGTGCAGCTGGTCAGGCAGAAGCCCTCATTGGGGATTCCACCTTTGTCGCTGAGTGGGCAGACATTCTGTATCATTTTTGCTAACTTGACTCAGACTCAGCTACACCAAACGTTATTATGAACCAAGGGAGGTGCCCATCTATTAATGGGAATCATCAGTGGGCAATAATCCTCCCTTGCAGCCAATAATCACAGTGCCAAACCTGGCAGCAGAAATCTGCCTCTGCCAGGAAATAACCTGCAAGCTTAGCATTTCCTTTTATAACCAGGAATTCTTGAAAATTAGGCATTGCTGTTCCACCAGAGACTTCACAGCTGGCTGAGCTACAGAAATGCACACACACACACACACACACACACACACACACGACTGTTAGATTGTTGATGATAAGATTTAGAATTTCAGTAACACTTGCTGACTGGGAAAAAGGAAAGAGTAAAAGAACGTGCTGTAACATTTGCTTTGATTCGGAGTGCTTCTCTCTGGAGGCTACTTACCTCTAAAAGCACACTATTGATCATGGGGTTAAGGACTTCGGCCTTCTTGTTGCTCTGAGAAATTGAAAGTATGAAATTGACAGATTAGGGCCTCATACCATAAAGCTTAGCACATCAAATGTAAGACACTGCTCTGTAGAGGGATGTCTTGGAGGGAGGAGAGAAGTTTGCGCTCACTGGAGACCAGGCTTCTTGTCTGTGCCTTCCTTATGTGATCTCCAATTCTGCCTGCAACCTGAGGAGGGGGTTGGTGCTGTGATAACCTAGGCGCTGGCTAGCTGAAGAAATAGTGCCTGGAGGCCGAGCAGTTTGCCTGAGTTAACATTGCCGGAAATGCAAACTCTTTTTAGAGGTTCTTTTCAGTGGTTGGAGGTTTGTAGCTCATCGAACCCCGTCTTCTACTTGCACAACCTACCCAACACCGTCCTATTGTTACAACGTTGATAGTGAATTTGTCATGATTTTTATTATTGTGTTTTGATAAAATCTCTTCAGTCTTTATGAAGCTCAGACTAGCCTCAAACTCATGATCCTCCTGCCTCATGCTTCCAGGGGCTGGATTACAGACATGCACCATGGCTCACTGCACATCTTAATTAAGGTTTTTATAGAGCTTACTGAGATTTTTATTCTTAAGAATTTTATTCTGTTTATTTTCAATTAGGTGTAGACAAGTATTTGTTGGTGTGGGGTATACGAGTGTGAGCACGGGTGCCCTCGGGGGCCAGAGAGGGCACTGGATTCCCTGATCCTGTAATTTTAGGCAATCATGATGTGCTCTATGTGGGTGCTGGGAACTGAACTCGGGTCCTCTGCAAGAGCAGTGATGCTGTTAGTTACTGGGTCATCTCTCCAGCCCCCGGAGCTTTTAATGTTGTTGCTGCTTCGTCTTTTGGCCTTCTCAAAATTTCCAGTCAGCTTATGCCCTTCACTTGTTTGTCCTAGTGGTCGAGTCTGTCCATTCTTTCTCTGTTCTCCTTATTCCCTCTCTCTCCTTCTTCCCCACTTCACCTGGGAACACCAGCGCTTGGTGAAAGTGTATCTACCACAAGAGCAACAAGGCGAGAGCATCTTCAAATATGACTTTCGACAGGTCTGCAGATCCAGGCTTGAAAAACACGAGCATGTGCAAGCATGAAGAGCACATCTCTATTTTGGCTGCTCCAAAAGGGGAGGTGGTCATTGTCCTTATCCATACTGTCCTGCTGCCAATCAGCAGGTCTTCTCTATCTAAAATGCTCAACCTCTCCTACAGCAATGAATCATTAATGGACATCTTGGTTGGCAGGTACCTTCACTGTACCTGCAAGGCTCTGCGGCAAACGAAAGCGTATAAATTAAATATATCTTCCCAGAGAAGTCTCCCTTCGTTGACATTACTCTTCAGAGAGTAATGCCTTCCTGAAAAAACCACAATGAAGTCTTGCGGGAGGTGGGGGAGAATGTCTTTAAAAAACTCAGTCATTTTAATAAGTAACCAGAAAATCCATTATAGTATTTGCTTTCATGTTTATGTGATTATCAATAAGCCTCTAAGATATAATCAAAATGAGGGCAGTTAAATGACATTGGTTTCCAGAATCAATGAGATATGTGAGCAATTTAAACGGAGCCTGGAGAATAGTACCCACTCATTATCTTCCAGTTATGAATAATGGCCATTTTAGAGGCCAGAAGCAATGATGGATGCAGCAAATGATTTGTCAGAGCCGCAGATGGGGGCTTTGTTGTGGGTGGTGGCATTCTTGTAAGCTCCATTTTAGATGTAGCTTTCACTCTCTCCAAGTAGACATCACACATTTGCTGATTTTGCACTGACAATGTTTGTATGTATACGGTTGTAAGTCTAAGCACATACCCACCTCCCAGAAACTTGGCTCAGACCATGTAGACCCTGGCTCAGGAACAGACCTTGGCTTGGTCACCCTAGGGCTAATTAACAATGTGTGCATCCTGTCCTCAGCTCACAGAGACTGAGTGAATAAGAATCTGCATTTTAACCAGATCTCCAGGTGGTCGGTGTGCATGGCAAGGTTTGGAAGCACTGTGCTAGAGTCTGATGGGATACACGAAGAAAACAACACTGTCACAACTATTACCCACTCCAGGAGAAAAACCTGTTCAACACAAATCATATAAAACCCACAGACAACCCTGGGACGCCAAGCAGTTGGTTAACCGTCTGACCGCTGACAGGCTGTGGACGGGGAGCTGAGAGATCACTGGAGAGGCGCTGGGTGAATCAGCTCACCTCTCTGGGACTTGGGGTCCTCGGCCAGTGCACTGCAGAAAGCGAGGAGATGCAACAGAAGAGCTTGGAAGCTGAATTGATGGGGCCAGCCCTCGCACTGCTTTGTGAGCCCAGAATTCCCCCCAAAGCCCTGCCATCCAGTCACCCAGAGTGTAGTAATGTGCTTCCAAATCAGTACAGCAGCGACTTACAGCCATACATCAATGGCCCCTATCTGCCCATCACTCTTGTTAAGGACAATGATGTGCCATTGCTGACCGCCTGCAAGTAGATAAGCCCAAGGTAGACCAAGCAGACCAGACTTCTTGAAAGCAGGATGAATGGGTGGCCTGTAACCCACCCTTTATCCACAGGGTCACTTACAGAAGTATGGGGACAGCTATCCCGTTTCTTAAGAACAGCTCTGTCTACAGTGCAGTCACAGCCCAGCAGCGAGGTAAGTCTGCACACTACGATCCTGTCCTCAGCCACTTCTGAGGGACCTCAAGGTGGACACCTGACCATCTGACCCATGCTGGTGGTCTCTGAAAGTTCTCACTCAGAAAAAAGGAATGTGAGAGGAGAGACACATTGGAGCAACGTTTCAGAAAGTGTGAATGAGATCTATCTCGGGGCCCCCAAAGCCCTGCCATCACAGTCTTCCACTGACTTTCATAAAGCCCTCCTTTCTCCGAGCCATTAATCAACCCACCCCTAGAGGCCCCTAGAGGCCTACGATTAGAAACCGTAATCCGGGTTTCAGAGTCCCAGGCCCTCCAGAAAACTGTACATTGCAATCAGAAATACCCTGATTTTTTCCCTGTCTCTGGGAAGGAGAGTCAGAACTTGCAATTAGGGACTTTAAAAGAAATGTAGGAAGGTAAAAAAGCAATGTTTCCCACCGTGTCCTCCTGCCCTATGAGGGCAGAGCTTTATAATATGACTGATTTCTTCCCCCCTCCCCCACCACGTACACGAGTGTAGCACGAGTGCATGTGTGCTCACGTGTCTGGAGGCAGAGGGTGATGTTCTGTGTCTTCCTCAATCACACTCTATTTACTGAGACAGGGTCTC
This sequence comes from Rhombomys opimus, assembly GCA_010120015.1. Taxonomy (NCBI): domain Eukaryota; kingdom Metazoa; phylum Chordata; class Mammalia; order Rodentia; family Muridae; genus Rhombomys; species Rhombomys opimus. The sequence goes on from REGO01000357.1 coordinate 747,342, forward strand.
TTGCTGAACCTGGATCTTGCCAATTTGGCTGCTCCAGCTAGCCGTCTTCCCCTGGGGGAGCCCCTAGCCTCCCTCCAGAGCACTGAGGTTACAGGCAGGTTCCGGGATCTGAAGGCTCTCACACTTGCACATCAAATCCTTGATCGACTAAGCCATCTCCCACAAGGACTACCAGGGGCAGAAAAGGGCGCAACCTGGATATGTAACCAGAAACCACACGTTGAAATAAGTGCAGGTTTTCAAAGCTATTATCTGGAGAGCAGAAACACTTAGATGTTAATCGACAGCACCTTTTGTCTTTTGAAACCCTTATCATCTGTGGCTTATAAGACTGAGGGTAATAGTGAATGATCATATTTAAAGTTAATCATTTAAATAGAGATTCTTGTTGTGTGATCATAGATAATAAGCAATGGAAAGGAACCTTTCTTTGACACCATTTCTTTTGATACATGAGTAAAGTGAGGTCCACGGAGACCTGACCACTCACCCAGCATGTCTGAGACAGGGGACTGGATACAGCCCAGACAGAGGACAGCCCTAGGCTAATGGTGTTTGGACAGGTGACCTCAGCCTGATTTTAGCAGACAGCATGACACAGCTCCGCTTATGGAGTTGTGTCAAAAGGTGTCATATGCCTGAGTTCCCCTCACAGCTTCACTTCCCTCAGCAATGTAAGAAGATGGTCCAAATTGTACTCTTACCCCAATAGTGGTTAAAGAACTTGTAAACTTCTTTGCTAAGGAGGCTACTTCATTGCACATCGCTGTGGTTAATCTGAAATAAGAAAAAGAGAGAGAGACGTTTGTGTGGCTTCCTGTGACAGTTATCGACAGGAATGGCAGGATGACCTCAAAAGGACAGTGCACAAGTGTGAAGACGCTCCACAGAGATGAGCAGTTTTCCTCAACAATCTTCCATGACTCACACTTCTCTTCCCCTGTTTAATTAAGGAATCATCTAATTAATTTGCCCTCTTTTTGGAATCAAAGCCACGTGCAGGGAAATATCAGGCTTGAGCATGGTTTTCAGAGGAGCGGAAACTCAGGCCAGGGGATGTCCCTCGTATCTGGATCAGTTTAGAATATTGGGTGTGCACTGAGGCACTTATTCACATGGCGCCTAGCGACGAACCCCCTGCCAAGTAACCTCCGTGGGACACACAGTGGTAAGTGCAGAAAGGGGACTAAAATGCAGGCATCTCATACAGAGGCGCACACATGCATGCGCACACACACACACACACACGTGCACGCACACATGCATGCGCACACCACTTTTCACGATGGAGAACAACCCAGTCTTAGACATGCTTGACAAGCACCTGGCCCTTCCTTCCCCTTTTAGCAGTGTGTCACTATGTGGCCCAGAATGACCTGCCTTGAATTATAGGACGTCCTCCTGCCTCAACCTACAGAGAGCTGGGACTATGGATTATGATTATGTTTTCACCATTTGCCCCTGGAAAGTGTCTTTAGGACATCTCAAAATTCAAACTTTTCTTGGACCATTCTACTTCTAAGTCTTTACTCCAAGGAAGTAAAGCAAGAAAGACAAAGTTAATCAGACTGTTTATCCTAACGCCACAGATGACCGTAACTGAAAACATCATTGCCAAACAATGTGTGTCCTGATTTTCTCCTAATAATTAGAGTGCATGATTTAATAGTGATTAAAATGCTCTAAGAAAAATGATAGCTCCAGATTAAGAATATGCATGTTATAAGGTCTACTGAAGTCAATGAAAGATTTATGTTGTTGTTATTGATAGACAGGGACTCTATGTAACCTATATATTCAGAGTTCTCTTTTATAGATGCTTATATGTGCATATGCCACGTGTTGGGAGAAGGAAGTATGTGCTTCTGTGTGTGTGTGGAGGCCAGAGGTCAACATTTGAGCTTTCCATTATCTTCTCAACCTTAGTTTTTGAGACGAGATCTCTCATTGAACTCGAGAAATCACAGGTTGGCTAGACTGGCCCGTAATCCCTGTCCCTCTGTCTCCTTGGTTTTTTGTTTTTGTTTTTAATGGATTCTGGGGATAGTCTTGCCCTCAGGTGAACACAGCAAGCACTGCACAGAATCTCCCAAGCGCCCACGCCTTCTGCATGCTGCTGGGGAATAGACCTAGGGTCTCCCGTGCTCTAGTCCAGCCTTGCACTGAACTACACACCTACGCCTAAGCATTAGGTTTGATGAACTATACAAAAGCATCCATTTATCTAGAATTTGTCTGAAGAAATCACTAAGCAAGGCCAGAAGACAGCAGAGAGCCGTGCTGTGTGTTCTTGGGCAGAAGGACACCTGACTGAGCAGCTAGGGGTCGGCACAGCTTGATGAGGGTGGGACAATCAAGGCAATCAGAAAGGCGATAGGAGCAAGGCCCCAGGGTTCAGGCCCTGGGACTTCTGAACCCCAGCCCTCCTCCAGAAAGACAAAGCCGTTCTTAGATGCTGCTTTCAGCATCTCCAAGTCCTTTCCATCCATATGTTAAAAAGTACTCTGTAGAATTATCACATAATATATAATTTACCTCTAAGCACACAATTTACTTGTCAGATATGGTAAAATTAGTGAGCAGGCAAAGTGAATGTGGATAGTGAGTGAGGTGTGTGTGTGTGTGTGTGTGTGTGTGTGTGTGTGTGTCCCCATGTGCTTTCTTGGGGGCTGCTTTGGCTCCCTTGTTTTAATAAGAATGAAAGGGTATTTGGACATCTGCTGATATTCCAAGTCATAGTATATAATTATACACTAAGAGTTAATGACTTATTTTTAGCACTGTTTTCTATTTTCAAGAGGATTCTACACCAACTGTTTTTACGTGTTCCTATGTAAATATATATAGCTGCCCTGATGCATATTTGTGTTTCCAGAGCTAATACTAACAACAGCTGCTCATGTAAGACATAAACTATGCAGCCCACAGGGAGCTTCTTGCTTTGGCACGCCCAGACCAGACCATGCAGAGCTGAAGTCGCTGGAGAGGAGAGCATGTGTGCACCTACTTTGTGCAGGCAGCTGAGAAGTTACAGAGTACCCTTTCTTTGTTGGTGTGGTGTGACAGTATAGTTACCCTTAAGATCCTGTGCTTTGAAGACTTCTATCTATCAAAATAAACATATTACCATTTCTGAATGATTTAGTGTGTCTCCTCTTAAATCTTGCAAACAACTCCTATGTTATATTATTATTACTATTATTTTTGCTTTATAATGTATTTCCCAAGGGAGTCCTTATTTCTTAAAATGACCACAGAGTAATGAAACAGTTGAACTAAATCTAAACTAAATCTTCAGTTGCTTGGAATATATGCGTTTGAATGGCATACACACACATACACACACTTGCACACACATGCAATTTAAACAGTAAGAATTAAAAGTGCCATTAACTTTATGAGAACTCTTGCTTGGTCTTGAGCTGGTTTTTCCTCTTCCTGTCCATGAAGAATTAGCTCTGCAACTTTATGAAGCTGCTCGATGCAGCGAGCAGTTACTTCAGCCAGACTCTCAATGGATACCAGGTACACTTCCTGAAATAAACACACACGAGAGAATCGTTCACTGAGCAGCCTCGTTCAAAACTCCCTGACAAGTTAAAACCAGGCCACGGCTCGGAGCGCATCCTGCATTCTTGAGCTACACCTTGGCCCACAGATGACGTAATCCTGTATCCGTATCAAAGGGTGGGGCAGTGGTTTGGTCAGCAAATGCTGCTGCCCAAGCATGATGGCTGAGTTTGGATCCTCTGCAGATATTTAACCCCAGGACCAGGGATGGAGACAGCTAATGTGGGGCTCACTGGACATAGCCAACTGCTAAGCTCTGGCCTCAGTGTGAGACCCTGACTCAAACAAGACAGAAAATGACTGAAGAGGATGTCAACAGTCAACCTTTGGTCTCCACACGAAGAACAAAGCATGCCTACAAAATATCTGCCTGTGTGTGTGTGTGTGTGTGTGTGTGTGTGTGTGTGCCAGCGCGCGCGCGCGCATGCGTGCTGTCATTAAATGGCAGCGCTGCTAGGTCCCCAGGGATGACACAAACCTTTCGCACTTGTAACCTCAGCAATCAGAGTGAAGCCGGGCACAATAGACAGGAGAGGAGGAAGGGTGCAGCAGGGAAGATGCGGGAAGGCCTCATCGGACATTTTCCCTTGGAGTAATCTACTTTAGTCATTTTAAAATTAGAATTCAACAGAAGAAGCAATTACTGCAGATGACTTCTGGAGCCCAGGCAGGACATAAAATATACACATATGAACGTACTACACTGCAGGGAAGATGCCACAGCAATGAAAGAGGGCTTCAATTGCCTCATTAGTAGGGAACATAAAGACAATTTATAGTAACACATTTGCATATAAGATGGAAATTTACTGTAAAGATAAATCAATTACGTTCCAGAAGATCCTTTTGCCTTTAAATTATAAAGTTGTGGAGAAAAGTGGCAAAATCTATGCTAAGCCATAAGTTGTCTTGGAATAGAGAAGCTGGGGTGTCTGTTACACTCTTCTGTCTAGAACGTTGGACGGGGCGTAAAGGAGAAGCGGTTCCCCTCACTTCACAGGGGCTGCTAATAAAGTCATAGCTAACTATGGTTGATGCAGGGGGATTTTACCTCGACAGTCTTAGTTCCTTTTCCCCCCATTTTGTCGTCCTCGGGCTCTTCAGCCTTCCCTTCCTTTTCCTCCTTGCTCTCTTCCTCCGCTGAGCCTTTGGCCACATCTATGGGCAGCATGCTTTGGTCCTCTTCCACCCAATCATGAGCTTTCTTCATGGCCTGCAATGGCCCCAACCAAACAATACATTTACCATGGGACTGTGAAGACCAAGTCTTTTCAGCCCAAACCCTCCAGAGCGGATGTGTGGGGCTGTTCCTTGTGCTCCTTAGATGGCAACCTTGTTGCTTGTAAAAAAAAAAAATACATTTTTCTCTAATATATATACATATACCTATCTATACTATACAGACACACACATATGTATATATACTAGGAAGAAAGGTGAAATGGAAAGTATTTAGAGCACATAGAAAAGCTTGATAACTTTTTTCCTTTTTTTTTTTCAAGACAGGTGTTTCTGTGTAGTCTTGGCTGTCCTGGACTCGCTTTGTAGACCAGGCTGGCCTTGAACTCACAGAGATCTGCCTGCCTCTGCCTCCCCGAGTGCTGGCATTACAGACTTGTGCCACCTCACCCGGTGAGCCTGAGAACTTTTAAAGGAGCATTTTAAAATGCTATTCAGATGAGAGTAAAAATGATGGACGACATAAAATCTTCAGTGTATTTTTCATGTTTCGTGACCAGGGACCAAAGACGAATTGAACTTTTCCTTGTAAAGGCTAGAAATTAGCAAAGGGTCAAGGTGGAAGTGAATTTCCTCCTGTGGTGGTTTCCCTAAAGGTCTTATCATCTCAGGAGCCAGTAATGGATCGTGACGGCAGAACGAACAACGTCTTGGCTGTCTCTGCGCCTTCGGAGTCCTGCTGGCCCTCCAGCCTCTAGGAGCAGAGGTTGGTGCCCAGGAGGGCAACACCAGCAACCTGCCGCCTACAAGACCGTGGGTACCTGGAAACTGCAGAGACCATCTCCCCCCCCTGTCTGTGGCTTCCTGGATTCAGAGAGGGGGTGGGCTCATCGTTTCCTTTAAGCTATTTGCTTAAGTGGAAGCTGTCACTCCACTCAGGCCAAACTCTCAGGCTAAGCATGTCAGAATGTTGGGACGTAATTTAAGGGCTGTCAGGTCAAGGGGAGAGACACCCTAAAAAGTCCTCTTCTAAGGATAATTGCAACAGAGAAGCCCTACAGCCCCTCCAAGCAGTGGCAGGTGCTGCGAGGAGATGAATGAGCCAATTTCCCAGTGTTCGTGTCGCTGACCTGCCAGATCAGTGACCCCTAAGAGAGGGAAGAAATTACTCATCTCTGTACCTCATTCTGCCCTTTCTTCACCCGTATAATAGGTGAGTGCCTAAGTGAGCCACTGCTACATAAGGTTAGAGGAAGGGGAGAGGGAGAAAACAGCACATAGCTTCGAGTAATTAATGGTCAGTGTCTTCAGAATCGCAGAGCGAGACTCTGTGCTAACTGGCAACCCCCCTGGGGTGTTAGCAGTCTGGAATGCAAAGCCGGCCCATCCTAAGCTGTGTGGGCACAGCAGCAGCCCGGGCGGGAGGGAAGGTTGAACCTCCCATTTCTCCAAAACCGGCATGTCTCTTTAAGATGCAGGGGTGGGAGAGGAGTCTGAAAAAGTCCCACCATGATGATTCCCCCACACCTCACTTTGAAGCTAACCGTCCTCTCACAGGACATTCTGTTTCACTGTGAAAGGGTAACCGACTTTTTCAAGGTCACAAGGTAATTGCCGGTAAAATGGCAGAATGCAGGTCTCAGAGGTCTCCCTTCCATCAGATACTAATTACCGACCTTGGACTCCCCTCCCCCTGCTATGCCGTAGGGGTTTGGTGTTTTTCCATTTCTTGTGGATCTGAGGAAGTCTTACCACTGAGACCCTCTCTCCCCAGCCCCTTTCAACACCAAAGGCACAGAACGGGTTGGTTCTGACCTTATTGAGTTTGTCAGGTGTGGCAGCCACGTGTAATTCAAACAGGAGCTCTGTAAGCATGCTAGCAAATTCTTCGCCCTTTTCTTCCAGGCCTAGAAATAGAACATGACAGAAGTAAGCAGCGTGATTTATTTATTTTTCATCCTTCAGAATGTGGCAGCTCCCCTGACTTTGCAGCCTGTACTCAGGGTAGACTGAGAGGCTGTGGCAGAGTGCCCTGAGGCTGCCTGGGAAGATGGATGTCAAGCCTTCCATCAGTGAGCACGGCGGGGAAGCAGCAGGTTGCCTGGAGAGGGCTGCCAAGGCCTAGCTGCAGGTCTCTGGCACCTGGGCACCCCAGGTTGGCTCAGAGACAACAGAGGATAGGGAAAGACCTTGTGTATCTTGGGACCACAGCTAGAGTGGCCACAGCTAGTCTAAAAGAATGAATGAACAGACGTAGCACTGTGTCAGGCCTCTGACGCCTGGTACTCAGAGTGTGGCTGTGTTTTATACAGCAACTCTGACGGTACCCAGGGTGCCCTGCTGAGGAAGGCCTCAGGGCCAAGTGAGCAGAATTCTCAGTGGGGTGTGGACTCTAATGTAACACCATCTCTCTGGAGAAATTTCTCAAAGTTTTCTAGAATGCCTGTGTGGTGCTAGAACACTTTTTAACCACCTATTATCTCAGATTGGAAGCTATCTAAGGACAGAGAAGAGTAACTTATTCCTAACACAGCGTCTGGAGCATAATAGGTACTAAGGAACGTATTATCTGCGTTGATAATCTATTAAGCTATCATATGACATATAACACAACAATCATATAATATCTGTTATATACTGTAATTGTATGTCATAAAAGTAAGTATGTAAAAAAAATAAATATTCCCAGTAAGCAACAGAGATCTTTAAAAGCCACAGTCTCACTTCTCTCATTTGTAACTTCAAGACAATACCATCTTAAAGTTTCCAGTGGGTGCTGAAGTATTGACTTGATAATGGGTTCATTAGCCTCCTGGGTGTGTGTGTGTGTGTGAAAGCATCATCAGCTGGGTCTGATTGGATGAGTGAAGAAGCTCACGGCAGAGGCTGGGTGTACCTCTGGGGAAGGCTAAGCCAGGTGAAAAATATTGTTCCTAACACTTGCCTGGATATGCTAGTTTCAGGTTTATAGGAAAACAGTTAATGGGCAGCTCATAAAGATAGCCAGGCTGGCCTTTGGGTTTGTTCAAAATGTTTATCTTTGATTCGTTTATTATAATCTATATTCTCACAAGGGAGACCAGCTAATAAACAAATAGATAAACAAAACATTTATGTCAAGTGGCGAGTTTTATGGAAAAGGATAAGCCATGGGAGGATAGGATAGCTAGAACTTAGAGTCTTTATTACAAAGTTTTTTGTCTTTATTTATTTTGTTTTTATGTATATGAGTGCCTGCTTGCATGTATGCATGCATACCATGTGCATGCCTGGTGCCTGCCAAGGCCAGGGGAGGCCAGAAGAGGATGTTGGGCAGATGACTGTGAGTGTAGTTGGTGCTGGGAATGGAACCCAGGTCCTCTTCGAGAATAGCAAGAGAGTTTAGAAATTTTAAATAAAAGGTGCTATATTCTAATCGTGCTTCCCTAAACTCACATGTGGACACCTAATCACGAGGGTGACAGCGTTAAGGGCTGGGGCTGTTGGTCACGAGCATGGCGTTCTCATGAATAGATTAGCATCTTCTGAAGAGCCCCCAGAGGGTGGCCGGTCCACACATTAGAGGACACAGCTACAGGATGCCCTGGGACCCAGAGATGGACCCGCCCTGAACACCAGATCTTCCAGCACTTTGATCGTGGACCTCCTTCGGAACTGAGGGGTGAGTTCCTGCTGTTTGGAAGGTACCGCATGCTGTTTGTTACGGCGGCCTCAGCGGGCCAGGCTAGGAGGGAGGCCGGGAAGAACTCAAGCATATTTCAAGGCTGGAGCCTCTTGAAGCACGTGTGTTCTGATTTGGTATGAGTTCCCGCCAGATACATTTAAAATCGGGGCGTTCGTGTCAGCGTGGCCATCAGAGCTCGCTTACGCAAACTTCCCAGGTTCACACACAGTTCTCGCTGTTGGACTCGGCTCATGTAGTAACTAAAAAGGGAAAGAGGAAGCTGGAGGCGCAGCCGAGAGAGAGGACAGCCTCGAGGTCAGGGGAGGAGTGTTCTAGAAGCTCAGCGGGGGCAGTAAGGTCCAGCAGGGACCGGGCCTGTGGAGGTCAGGGAACAGTAAGGAGGCGTGTGTGAGTGCAGTGAGCGAGGTGTGTGTGCTGGGGGGTGGACAGAGGCCTTAGCTCAGGATGGAGAGGAAAAGGCTTTAACCAGGAAAGTGTTCTTTTGCCACCGTAATGTAGTTCGCAGAGGATGTTGGTACAGAAAAACAAGCTTCCCACACAGTGATGCCTGAAGAAAAGTGAGAATGAGACTCCATTAGCCAACTGAGGGGAGGCTGGAAGGGAGTGAGGCGGAGGAGGAGAGAGGGAGATAGGAGAGAGACGGAGGAAGGGAGGTTCGTCCTGGAACTGCCTGGCCTCCTGCATTCTGTGCGAGGCTGTGCTGCGGGGCTGAGGCCTGCGGCTGGGTTCCACTCCTTAACCTGTCTCGTCAGCTTCCTTTTCCCCACTCTGTCAACTGGGATGTAAGATCCACCCTCTGTCCCTCTGTTAAGTTTTATTTTGTACTTGTGGAGGGTTGCGAGGGTCTTACTCATGTTAAGCAAGCATTTCCATCACTGAGCTACACCCCAGCTCTGTCCTTCCCTTTTCAGTTACTACAAGAACCAGATACAAGATTGAATTGTTCTGCAAAAACGAAAAACTTCCTAAGTGAGTTGTTATGTGCCACACTGACATGAGCACACAAGATTAAGTGCATTTGCTAGGGTGTGACAGTAAATCAGGGCACAAGTGCCTCGGAGGCCCCAGCTTTCAAATGCGCCTCAATAACGTATGCCAGTACATTTTAGCGTGTATTTCAGGGGGAAAACCACCAGAAAGAGATGAAAACAGATGATAATAAATGTTGCAACAAAGACTATTACTGCTCTTCTCAGTCTGTATATATGGCCAGGAGAATGTCCCCAAGGCAATAAATAAAAGCAGAAAATGGACTGTTAAAAGTCTCCTCACAACCATGGTAAAGCAAATTAGAGAGGCTTGGCTTCATGATGAGGCTACATTGTCAAAAAGACAGACGTGCGAACCACGAGCCAGTATTACTCAGTGTGCGCGAGCCCCGATATTAAATTTACCTGGAAGATGACAGTTTGTTATTATACTTGCTGAGACAAGCAGCTAAATTATTTAGTTGTTAGAGGTTTGGGGGAATATAAGTGCACTTATAAGGAAAACCAAAACAAAACAACGGTGAAAGTGCTTAGATTTCTGCCAGAATTATGCTCTTGGATTTGTTTTTACTTCACCCATTGATAAGATTCCTTTCCTTTTGTGGGGGGGGTAACCCCTCGGTCTTCCCAGAGCTGTCACATTCTGTTGTGGATGAGGTGGATTTAACAACCCCTCTGCTCTTCTCTCCCTGTGCCTCATTAAGTGTCTGAATGACATTTATTTATTAAATTAAGTTAATGAAAATTAATAGTGTTTTGATCATCTGGAGATGCCCTTTGGGGAGAATGAATCTATTACAGGAGATAATAGCCTTTTGTCATGAAGAGAAAGACAAATTTACCACTTTTTCCCTTCCAGATCCCAAATTTTCATTTTTCTTAAAATATGATATTCAGCACTTCAGTGCACATGTGTGTATGTATGTGCTCGAGTGTGCGTGTGTGTGTGTGTGTGTAAAACCCCAAGTCCTCAATTTACTGAAGGAGGCTCTATATTTAAATGAGAACACATCACATTGCCTGTGGCAACATTTGGCAGTTTGGTTTGGCAGTACTGAACCCAGTTTCCCGCCCCCCCCCCCCAAGGAACAGCACAGATAAACAATGTAAGACTATTTCACTTTACATTTGCAACAATGTCTCTGAGGTTTGGAAAAATATGGAGTTTCTGTGTGTGTGTGTGTGTGTGTGTGTGTGTGTGTTTGTATGTGTATCCATGTGGGTGTGGATTCATCTGTAGGTGTAGTTATTATTTATTTTCCAATTTGTTACAGAGGGTTTTTTTTTTTTTTGGTTTTTTTTTTTTTTTTTTTTTTTTTTTTTTTTTTTTTTTTTTGGTAGGTGTAGTTACGTGAGCGCATAGCACATTTGGGAGGCCAGACAACAACACTGGTTCAGGCCTCAGGGACTCTTCACATCTTGTTTGAGACTGGGTCTCTCATTGGCGGGAGCATCAGCTAAGAGGCCAGAGGCCAGGCTAGCTGGCCCACAAGGCTGCCTCTGCCTCCTCTCTTCATAGCTGACATTACAGGACTATGTCATCCCATTCTGGCTCTTGTTTGTTAGATGGGTTCTGGGAATTCAAACTCAGGTCCTTACACTTGGAAGGCAACCACTTTATTGGCTAAGCCATATCCCCAGCCCTGGAGTCCCTTTTAAAAATCCTTTCCGAATGACAGAGCCAGTAGGACCAAGATCTAACTCAAGTATCACGTATTTAAAGAATGGCCTGATGGAGTGATGGTTAGTGCTAAAAGGACCTCTATAGGTTTATTTTGGGTCCCCAATGTGACTGGCATCTCCTCTAAAAGCTAGTGTTTTAGTTTATTTATAAGAAAAAAAATCAGGTTGACATCTTTGGTGATTTTTATAGAAACATATAAATATTCAAAAAGATTATCCCCAGTCACCTCTTTGATACTGGCCCCTTTCTACTTTTCGGTATAATTAGTTCTTTTATTTTGATGCAATGAGCATAAATCTCATTACAGCAAAGGCACAAAGATCAGGATGTGGGGTTAAAGGGGCAAACAGTGATTAAACAAGTTTTGAATGCACGAGATAATTTGCCCTGAGCCTTGAGTCCGAGCTTTGATTAAAGATCTGTGACGCGCCTGGGAACACACCGCTTCTGCGACTTCTGGTGACAGTGTGAATGCTTATTAGCAGTGCTCGCATGGTGAGGGAATGACAGGAACGATAGAAAAGCTGCAGCTTCCGCCATCTTCCCAACCTCTCTAATATTGTGCTGACACACTAAATAACAATAACGTATGTGAGCAGTTCTGCATGCCAAGATCTGTGGTGTATATTTTTATGTATGGTGTTTAATCAGAGCCCCACAGCAACTCCCAGAACAGGCAGCATCGTCTCCAGGATGTAGTGAGGATACACCTTTCTGCCAGGTCATATAACTTGTTCAAGAAATTTGTGAAGTTTCCAGTGGGCTTTTCTGTTGGTACTAGAAAGAGCCAGCCTTGTGTCTGCGGTTGCTCTGCCCCATTGGCACCTGTGGTGTGGTGCGCACTACTGCCATCCATCTGTAGGAAGGCCCCGCACATACACAGCAAATGCTGGACTCCATTCCAGTCCCAAGTGGATGGGCCAATGTGTCATGGGGCATGGCCAACTTTGAGAATATTGTTTCCTGTCTTAAAAGAAGCCTTGCTTCTCTTAAACAGGCTCCCTGGGTTCAGGTGACTTTTGAGAGGTGTGATGGCTTGGTTAACCTTGCTTCTCTTAAACAGGCTCCCTGGGTTCAGGTGACTTTTGAGAGGTGTGATGGCTTGGTTAACCTTGCTGTTGGTTATTTCTCTTTACCTGGTTCTTCCGGATCTGCTTCATTCTCTGACTCCTTGGCTACGAAGACGTCTTTGATAGAAATTAGGTCATTTTTCAAGAGTTCCAGCTTCTCTCCATCCAGTGATGCTAAAAATGACTGAACCTGAAGAAAGAAAGAAAGAAATAGGTCAGTTTAACCGTCATCTTGTCTTCTCATGAATAGCATTTACATACAACTGTCATAACCTAAGTGAGTGAGCCGTGGTGTGGGAGGTAACGGTGGGGGGGGGCAGATGCAGATCATTTTCTCAGGGGCTTGGATCTAACACACACACACACACACACACACACACACACACACACACACACGTCCACATATACACTTATTAGACATGACTTACACTGAATTTACAAAAATGTCCAAGACACATTTTCCGTTCCTAAAATCTCATTGTCTAGAGCAGTGGGTCTCAACCTGTGGGTTGTGAGCCCCTTTGAGGGGGTCACATGTCAGATATTTACATTTGATTCACAGCAATAGCAAAATTACAGTTATACAGTAGCAATTAAATAATTGTATGGATGGGGTCACCACAACATGAGGAACTGCTAAAGGATTTCAGCAGTAGGAAGGCTGGGAACCACTGGACTAAAGGAAGGAACCCCAAGACAGCTAGTATCCGTTATAAGGATGTGGGGGAAGAGCACAGCAGCGTCGCCAAGGAGGGAAGGGTCGCTCTGCCTTGGGGAGGTAAGGGGCTGTGCAGGGAGAGCTCAGGAGAGGGGGCTGGGTGTGGACAGATGCCACCTGCTCACTGTGGGAGTCTCTCTTTTCATAGTACCCTCTGCATACACTTTAGAACAAGTACAGATGGCCAACCATCCTTGAAGATTAATTTACATTTCCAAATCGGCCACAGGTCATGAACTATCATATCAAAGATGAGGTGTGACTATAAAGCTGCACGTTTTAATTTTTTCCTTCTATAAATCAGACTCAGGCTCGGGAGGAGGCGCCAGCAGGGGCGCTCAGTCCCCCTTGGGACAGGTTTCAGCATCACATGGGAGTAGATGGGCATGTCAGGCAGGGCGTCCAGGCGGACAGACTCCATTTTCCCGAGTGTTTGTGCATGTCACTGGGTGGTGTGGGTCTGCCCAAGGATCTGGAAAGAAGCTTGGCAGGAAATCAGCACAAAACCCATTAGCCACACAGTTCGGCAGGTAGCAGCAAATGTGCCCTATGCTATGGCCCCTGGCCAGTCCCTCTGGCTTTGGCCTCCTGAGAGCCTTCATTTCACTTGTATGCTCCTGTTTCTTCCTCTTTTTACTCCATTCCACCACAGTGGTGTGGGTTGAATTGTAGTCGGATTCAAGAATAAATATAATTAATCATGCGTTCTTCAACATTCGAGGAGTGCCGACCGACTGCGTGGCACTGCTTGTCCAGGTCACTCGAGGATACACAGGGTGTCTTATACCTCTTCTCATAAAAAAGAAAAAAAATGCAACTGAATGTAATTCAAAAAACGATTACATTTTCACATTTATCATGGATCACACTGGCAAGTCTGGCTTATAATCAATGTGATCCAACATTATTGTTAATTCCTTTGTATTTATTTATTTCTTACTGATCTATTTATTATTGTATTCATTGTCTACTTATTATTGTGTGCTGAGGGTGGTGTGTTGTGCATGCCGCAGTGTGTGTGTGTGAATTGCTGCGTTGTCATGTGGGTGCTAGGGTCTGAACTCCAGTCCTCATGACTAGTGAGCCCTTTAAACCACCGAGCTATCTCTCCAGCACCAATACTTCCTTTACACCTGGACACAGAACACGTGGGATGTTCCCCTTCCGGAACACTCGCCAGGTTACTGGGTGGGCCTCTCTCCCAAGCGGTGCTGAGAGCAGCGTGAACCCAGTGTGGCTCTCGGCAGTTGGCTGCAAGGGAGTGTGGGTGAGGCTGAGATGAGGTGTCTCATCTACCCACGCACAGCATTTGAGGTAAAAGGCAGCCGGAGACTGAAGGGGCAGCCTGGAGGACGGAATAGAAATTCAGGGAGACTGAGAATTTCAAGGAGGAACCCAGCCTTCCAGGTCAGGAAGAGAGTTTGATGGAGAAGGACAGACCTGAGTTTTTCAATGGCGTTCAAAAGTTCTTTACCGTTTAAGGATCAGTATCTGTGAGGTGGCCAGGTGAACGCCGGGTACTTAGCTAAGTGTGTGCTTCAGACACACAGCGAATGTTCTCTTGGTGTGAGCGTGTCCTGAGCACTTCATGAGATGCATCCACTGAGAGTTACTTTGTAGAGTCGTCTGGGGGGTTCTATTGTTTATTTTTGAGGTGATAGAGAGTAAGCACGTTACCTCCAAGCTCCAAAGCCTGCAGCCCTCTCCTGGGTCACTTTCTTTTCACACGTTTATTTATTTATCTGCGTGTAGAGACTATAGGGCTACACTCAGGTCCCCAGTCGTAGTGGTAAGTGCCTTTACCCGAGGAGCCATCTTACTGGTCCTTGTTTTTAAGTTCAAATTGAATTTAAATAACTTATTTCTAGTGCTGGGGACTGACTCAAGCCTTGTGCAAGCTCTAGCCCTGAGCTTTCCCATTGGTCAACTCTTTATTCTTTTTATTCACTTTTTATTCGGAGACAGAGTTGTTAGGTTGTTAACTCACTCTGTAACCCAGACAAGCTTTGAACTTGAAATCCTTCTGCCTCAGTCTCCTTAGAACCTGGGGATTCAGGCCTATGGCACCAGGCCCATCTAAACTGTTTTTAATTAACAAATGATTACTTGTAGCTATGGGATGCAGGGTGGTGATTGGACACGTGTGCACACTGAGGAATGAGTGTGTCATACCAACGAATTTACCTATGAAAACAGTGCCTCACGCCATTCTTGTGTAAGACGGCTTCACGTGTATGCTTTCAGCAATTCTGAAATCTGTGCCTTTCCATTACCCACAGTGCATCTCCATGGTGGCCACGGTGTGCCATTAGCTGTGCTGGAGACCTCGCTAAGGGTTCTCCGCTTGCATTCCTGTTGGGGCCTGAGTACAGGGAGCTGTCTACTGACCCGGCAGCCCACTCTGGACTGTCACAGTACTGAAAAATGACTTCCGGTTTTCACAAAGATTTGTACGACTGCTGGAGATAGCACCCAGAGATGATCATCAGTAAGTTCCTAAAAGGTCTGCATTCCTCAGTGGCTGCGGCAGAGACTCCAGGCTGGGGAAAGGAAGCAAAGCTTGTGGAACCAATGTGCGGGGAGAAGACTCGGGCCCCTCTGGGGTGTTCTCCAAAGGCCCCATGTTAAAGGCTTGGTTCCCAGCTTGGGGCTGCTGAGAGGTGCTGGCAGCTTTGGCGTGGGGGCAGGGAGAGGTGTCAGGTATTGGGGGCTGTGAGACCTTGGTTTATAGTCTTCTTGTCTTTGCTTCCTGAGCCTGAGTGGGTGGTGTCGCCCCGCCTGCCGCGTGGTGCTCTCTTGCCATATGCCCCAAAGCAACAGAGCCAACTCATCACGGATGGGACCTTATGCAGCTCACGCCTGTAATCTCAGCACCTGAGAGGCGGAGGCAGGGGGACTGTGTGAGGAAGCTAAGGGTTATTTTGCAGCTGAGGTCTGCGATGGAACCAGCCAGAAGGCAAGCTCTCTATATTATCAGGGTGGGTTGGGAGGGGGCAGTCTTCTCCTGGAAAGTTAATCATAAGATCGACAGATATTTACAACATGGGAATGCATGTAAAATACAGCCATCAACATCGTGTTTACTTACCACATGGGTGCACAAAGCAGCAGCCAGCATCCACTACGCACCTACTCTGTAACAGACATGCTGCTATGAGCTCTTACATGGATTATTTCACTGAATCCCTTTAGGGAGCCTGGGAGGTGGGTTTTATCATCACTGTCATTTCAAGCAGATTGCAGCAAGAGGGATCCAAAAATCCCGAGGCCTCATACTGATGTATAATCCCATAAAGGGCTGATTCCTGACTCAGCTTTCAAGAAGAGAATTTTGTGCTTTGGTGTAAAATTGCAATTTTTTTTTAACCAAATTATGGGATTCTGAATGTAGAGGAGCAATTTTACAACTGTGCAAATTGTGGATGGCTGATGGCACTACAAAGCTGTTCTCTGCAGACACATAGATGAGTTTTGTGGGCAGAAGGCAGTCTGCCCCACTGGTGGCAAACTTTTGTCTATTTGGAACAATGGTTGACTGTTCTTTTTCTGGTTTTCCTTACAGCTGGTGATAACACCGGCCTGTTTCCCTCATTTAATTAATTAACTAAATAGGATCTTTACTAGGTGCTCATTTTGAATCAGTATGAGAATCACGATTTTTGTCTTTTTGTATCATTAAAAAAATTATTCTTCAATAGTGTTTTATTTGCTTGCTTTTAAAAAAATGGCTTAATTTTTAAATCATTTTGTATGTGTACATATGGAGGTCAGAGGATAAGGTGAAGGAGTGAATCAGTTCTCCCTTTCTACCTTGTAGGTCCTGGAGACTGAACTCGGATAGTCGGGCTCAGCAGCGTGTGCCTTTACCTGGTGAGCCATCTCGTTAGGCTGGTTTGTTTCTTTTCTGAGGCAGGGTCTCATGTCGTCTAGCCTTGCCTCCCATCCATAGCAGTTTGTTTTGTTTTCCTGGGGTCATGTGGGGTAGTACGAATGTATAGGGCCATCTGTTTGATAATCTGAATTTCATAGGCTTTTTGTTTGTTTGGTAGGTTGGTTTTGTTTTTCCAGACAGGGTTTCTCTGTGTAGCCTTGGCTGTCCTGGACTTGCTTTGTAGACCAGGCTGCACTCACAGAGATCCGCCTGCCTCTGCCTCCCCAGTGCTGGGTCACAGCTGTGTGCCACCACACCTGGCTCTCATAGGTCTCTAAAGGGGATCACTTTCAAGTAGTTCTCAGAAGGATGATTTTGCCTTTTATGGCCCAGAAATTCTGATAAAGATGGCCAGGTCAAATAAGTAAAACTAAAACTCATGAAATAGTATGTGCTCAATGCCCACAGTTTAATGGAAACACCAGTCACTCTTTTTACATCGGGTAGAATAAAGGCCCAGGCTGGTGAGGAAGCTCTGGTCTGGAAATGAGATTGCCAAAAGGAGGGAAAGGGCCTGGCAGGAAAGTTTTAGAGCTGCCTTTCCTGTCATGAGGAAGGGTAGTGGGGACTCTTGATTTTCTGGCCTTTCTGGGCTGGGTGGAGTAATAGGTTAGTACAGGTCAGAGAGGAAACTGTAGGCAGCTTGAGGGGACATCAGCCTACACATCCCGTGAGACCTTCGCAAGTAAGTCACAAGGTGCCTCTTCCCAGGAGTTTCTTCCATGCTAAAGAAAACACATCACCAAACAATGCCATCCAGATGACCCATGTGAATGTACCTTGCTCTCACTCTCATTGGACAGAATTTCCAGAGCCTCCAGGTGTGACAAACCTTGATAGTCATCAAACAGCATCCCGTAGTGTGCAGTTCTCTCCACCGTGAGCTGCTGCGCCAGCCTCTGCTTCTCCTTCTCCTTGGCCTCTCTCAACATCTGCAGAGACACAATATTCATGCACTAGACAGAGCTTTCCAAGTTACCTTTCTGTGTAAGATATGGAGGAGTGGGGAGGACAGATGTTATGTGAAAAACCACTTGCATCACTTTGGAATTTCCCAAAAATGATTCTTTGTAAATAGTTGGTCATAGTTTTTCCTCCGTAATCCATGAACTCCCTAGCTCTGGGTAGTTGGTTTGGTTTCCAATACCAGGTATAATTTTCCTCTTGTTGAGAGGACCTTCAGTCCAGTTAAAAGATGTTGGTTACTGCCAATGTACATGTGCCACTATTTCACCCTTCCCCGTGCTGGTCACTGTCTGAGTCCACAGGCATCATAGGAGGGCACATGGCTCCTGTTCCTCGAAAGATTGCATGGTGCCTTCTGATGTCCTGAGGGAGGAGGTTTGCAGGTACTCATGAAATCTAATCATCATAGCTGCCTAAACCGAGATGACACCAACAGACATGCTAATGTGAAAGGGGGAAGCTCGTGGGGCCTCAACCCTGCAGGAGGAACCTCAGGCAACTAGGAAATGCTGGGAGTTGGAGAAATAGTCTTCCCCAGAAAAGAGCCCCTAAGTTAGGTTATCCAATAACAAATATATACATAAAAGTAACTTCATACAGACTACACAGGTTGTGTTTGTGTATTTGAAATTATATATGTATGCGTATATATTACAATAAATAAACACATATACTGTAGTTCAGAAAATAGAGGACATGAATTTGAGAGAAAGCAAAGGGGTACATGGGAAGGGATGAAGGAAGGAAAAGAAAGGAAAAAGATGACGTAAATGTATTTTAATTTCAAAAAATAAAAATACATTTTAAAAGAATGGTAAAAATAGATACTAGATTGATACTATTGACTAATGGTTACATATTATTTTTCTTTTCTTTTCTTTTCTTTTCTTTCCTTTTCTTTCCTTTTCTTTCCTTTTCTTTTCTTTTTTCTTTTTGTAGCTGAGCCACACATAACAAGCCTCAGAGCAGGATTGGAGAGCAGCACAGAATGGCTTCCTCTGCTTTCCTCGAAGTCTTTCCCCTAAATTCTTTCCTAAATTTCAAAGTTTTCTACACTGACAGGGTTTCAGTGCACGGGGTGTATAAAGTTTTCTATACCAACAGGGTTTCAATGCATGGGGTGTATAAAGTTGAGGCTTTGGCTCCCGATGTATAAAGTGAGGACAAGGTATGGCTGAGGAGAAGATTTTATTGTAGATGTGAGGGAGAGAACAGCCAGAGGCATCTGGAGGAGTCCATAGAAGAGAAAGTAGTAGACTAAACATGGCCAGTAAACTGAGAGGAGAGAGAGGAAGAGAGCAAGAGAGTAAGAATGAGAGAGAGACAGAGAGAGAGACACACACACACACACAGAGAGAGAGAGAGAGAGAGAGAGAGAGAGAGAGAGAGAGAGAGGAGAAGCAAGGACCAAGATGCTCAAAAGCATCTTGTTCAGGGACAAACAAGAGCTCCTGTCACTTTTGGGCCTTTTTTCTTTCCTCCCACCATTCCCCAAGACCAATATTTGGCTGTGAGTCTCAGCTTCTGTTTTGAGGCACTGCTGGGTACAGTCTCTCAGAGGAAGTGACAGGAACTCCACAAGAAAAACAACAAAGCCAACTGACCAGGGCCCAGAGGGGTTTGCAGACACTGAAGCATCAACCAAGGACCATACATGAACTGGACCTAGACCCCTTACAAAGATGTACAAATGGGCAGCTTAGGCTTCAAGTGGGTCCTCTAGTGAGGGAAGTGGGGACTGCATGGGACAGGGACTCACTTGCCAGCTTTTAGATCACTTTCCCCTGGGGGACTGCCTTGACAGGCCACAGGGGAAGAGGACACATTCGGTCCTGATGCAACTTGACGAGCTGGGGTGGATGGGAAAGGAAGCTCCCCTTTTCTAGGGGAAAGAGGAGGTGGGGGAAAGGAAGGGAGAGAGAGTGGGACTGGGAGGGGTGGAGGGAAGGGGCTTCATGAATGTACAGTGAATGAAATAAATAAATGAGAAAAAGAGAGAGAAACAAGAGCGAAGGAGTCAAAAGAGAGGGAGCAGAGAAAGCAAAAAGAGTGGCTAGTGGAAATGGCAGGGTTTTATGGAAACGAGCTGGGGGGAGGGAAGCCCATGGCTGAAGACGTTTAGGGTCCAGGGGTGGGGGCAGTGAAAAGAGCTGAGAGGAGCCACAGGTCCTGAGGGAGCTCAGAGGCCAGCATGCACTTTGGTATGCCAGTAAGCACCACAGTCAGCCATCCTGGGCTCCTTTTGGACCTGACCCTGGGAAAGGCCTACTCTTTGTGACCACATTGAGAATTCTGAACCCAGGCAGATTTCAAAACAGAAAAGAGCCAGTTTGATATTGCTCTGTTACATTTTTTTAACTTCTGTGGATGAAACATTAGACGTCTAATAAAGGTAAACCCACGGTGTATTCATCAGCAGACACTGAACAGAAATTGGCTTATAGATGCTTGGGCTGGGCTTCAGAGTCCACACCTGAGTTTCTGTTCACAATAATAACTTCTCTCTTTCTGTCTTTCTCTCTCTCCCTTCCTTTCTTTTCTTCTTTATTCTTCTCTCTCTTCACCTCCCTTCCTCTTCCCTCCTTTCACCTATATTTGCAGTGTTGGGGATGGAACGCAGGCTCTGTGCGTGTTAAGAAAGAGACACCTCCTCCTTACTCCCCTCCAGTTATTTTGTTGTTTAAATACAAAGGCGACAGAATGGACAGGAATCTGTCCGTTGCTAACAACATTCTGTCCTCACTTGCTTTGATTCGAGGCATCTTTTATGTGGTTCTCATTAAGTTTACAAGGACATTAAGTTTATGGAGTCTTTTAATATGTGCAGAGAGCCCCATAAATACACTGGCCAATGCCACAAGGCCACAGGGGGGAAATCAGCCAAGAGTAGAGGCCGGTGTCTATTGTGTGCCAATAAAACAGGCAGCCTCATTTTCCTTTTGGGTTCGTGAGGTTGTCAGCCAAGAACCCACTAGGCTATGGAAGGAATTCTCTTTTCTATCTATCTTTAAGACTAAATTAGTAAGGCTCTGACTCTTAACGCTTTCAAAATAACCCAATGAAACCATTCCTGGGAAGGTTTAACACGTAATAAAACTCAACTGCCCCCCTTACCTCGGGGCATTGTGGAGTGGGAAAATAAAACTAAATGGCTCTGAGAGGGCTCCTGTTTCAGGGCCAGCTTCTTCCCTGACTCACTGCTTTGGACTAAAGTAAAGAGATAAACTAGAAAGGGAAGGAGAGCATCATTAAGGAGAGACAGATTTACTTGAAAGTGAGAAGTGGAGTCAAAGCTGCCCAAGAAATAAGCCTTTTAGCCAGGCAGCTGGTCTCAGTGTGCCTCTGGGATACAGATGTGGATGGATTTAATTGGAGGGGAGTGATCCTGACACGGAGGAATTCCTCACACAAGAAAACCGAGAGATGGGAAGTGTGGAAGGGAGACTGAGGAATAGGAGAAGCATTGATGGCTCAGTCATCTTCCCCAGGCTACTGGTGTAGAACGTATGGGAGAAAGAGGCAGCACCTGACGTGGGAACATTCCTGCTGTGTGGAACCAGGCACTCTGCAGCCTCCTCCTCCTGCCCCAGATGGGTCTGCACTGCCCACCAAAGACCAAACACTTAAGGCACCAACGCCAGCCCAGGGCACTGGTGAGAGGTGGCGGAATCTTTAGGAGGTGCAGCCTAGAGAGAGGAAGTTAGGTTGCTGTGGATATGCCCGTGCAGGGATGCCAGAAGCCCCTTTTCGCTTCCTGGCCACCATGAAATGAACACTCCTCACTGTGAGGTTCTCCCCCATCACAAGCCCCAGAGCAATAGAGTCAGCTGACCATGCACTGAAACCCCCAGAACAACGAGCCCAAACAAGCCTCTTGTTTATCTAGGGGATTTCGCCTCAGCCTGTCCTACCATCTGCTTCCGGGAGGAACGAGACTCATCCACACTCTGAGTGGCTTCCCGGCCCCAGGCCTTCCCTCCACACTCTATTTTCACCACAGTAGCCATGGTGATCCTTTCTAAGCCCAGGTCAGTTCCTGTAACCTGTCCAAATGTGGCAGCGGTTCCCAGGTTCACTAACAGCCCTGAAAATCCCCTCCATGCTCTGCCAGCATCTGCAGCCACCGACCCCTGCTCTCGGGTTTGACAACCCCCACCTCTGCTCACTCTCTCCCAACATCCTTGCTGGACCTTGTGGTGCTGCTGACACATTTTCATGTACACTACAGTCCTTCAAATGTAGCTAGCCTGCAGCTATGACAAAAATCGTGAGGGCGGCACAAAAAGGATGGTGGTTTGGGTAAGTACCTCAGGCCCCTCTTCACTTCACAACAAAAACAGCTTAAAGTTTGCTAGTTTTTAAGACTCAGTCTCTCTCTAACATCATTGTCATCTTACCTAAATAAACATGACACATGTATGTGTACACAAGTCTTTGTAAGGTTCTGTTCTAGCTCATGTAATCACCACAACAAAGTTATCAGAAGGTACTGATGTCACCTCAATGCACAAGGGCTACACTGAGTCACAGGGATGGAAAGCAAGGTTGTATAGCTAATAAATGGAAGAACTGGGGTGTTTACAATGGCATACTTGGAAAAAAAAGCTTCAAAAGATTATTAAGTGAATAAAGTAAAGCATGCAAGTGTGCTCAATATACTGCCCGTGGGCAGTAGTGTGTGTATGTGTGTGTACACATATGTACCATCTATATGAATATGCAACATATACACCCCTATGCCAAATTCTTATCTGTCATCCATCTGAATGATACCCGCCATTGTGCGTAAGGGACCATTAACAGAGCTTGCCTCCCACGAGGACTTCCGTGGAGCGTGCCAGAAACTCGGCGCTCTTTTTACTGTCCGTGCCACTGAGGTTTGAGCACGTGCCTTGACTTTATTTGCTGAAAGGAGAAAATTGCCAAAGG
Organism: Rhombomys opimus; assembly: GCA_010120015.1. Classification (NCBI taxonomy): domain Eukaryota; kingdom Metazoa; phylum Chordata; class Mammalia; order Rodentia; family Muridae; genus Rhombomys; species Rhombomys opimus. Next base: position 770,063 of record REGO01000357.1, read on the forward strand.
TCCAACCTGAGACAAGGAAACGGTTCTCTGCATTAGCGTCTTGGTCCGCTTAAACCCTGGGTCGCTTTCCGCGAGGACATTCATGGTTTTCTTGCCAATGAATTCTAAAGCATCCAGACCTCCGGTGAGGACGCTTTTGCCCTGCAAATGAGAAAACCATACAAGGTTAGATTTTCTACAGCTTGCTGTTTCACCGTGGCGGCAGTTCCCACGAATTAAAACCAATGGAAAGATATAAATTTTTCACACCATGAGACTGATCATCTATTCAATCCTGTTTTCTTTTCCTTGAAAAACTTTATGTTATATAATTTGTAGAGCATGAAGTGTTATTCAAAATGATGGGGGAATAACAGTGCACAGTAGGGATTTGTGACCGTGGTTCTGAGTGTATCAATGGACTTGGATCTACGACTTAAAACTAACAGATGGCCCAACTGTCGTGTTTGAAAGAATTTTAGAATTATTTGGGGTGTGTTATTAAAATGTCAAATACTCATGCTAATTTAGATGAGGGCCCTCAGGGTGTTTCAGTGGCTCTTACGTACTTTCAGAGACTGATGAACACCAACTATAATTAGTACATTAACGAGGTAAGACAGCCTGCTTCCATGTACTTCCAGCTTTAGAAACTGGCCTATTATCCAGGCAGCACTCTGGAAAAATCCTTCTGCCAGCCGTCATTTTCCTTTTAATAGAAATTAAGACAACCGAGGTTCACACACCCGGCCCAAAGGAGTAGAACCACAGTGCTTCGAATCCTCCAGACATAATCCCAACAACACAACTCTGACTGCAGTCAGCATATGTCTGTATTTTTCTTTTACTTTACACAGAAATGTTAGATTTTATTTCCATATCATCTCTATGTGTTTTTCAATCTTTATAATTATTTAAATGGCAGCATTCAACCTTACTGAGTGAATATACTTTGCCAGACATTTCCATTTCTGGACTTTAGAATTTGTTTTCAGACCTGGAGCCCAGTCAGTACTCATGCCTTGGAACACAGTGGTAAAAGCAGATGCTTCAAAGGGATGCTATGGGTTCAATATGACGTCACCCACCAGCTCCAGAGCATCCTTGGTCCTTAGCTAGTAGTGCTATTTTTGGAAGTTCTAGAAACTTTAGGGGATAGAGCCTAGTTGGAAGAAGTAGGTCACTCGAGGTTTTACTTCAGAGGTTCTGGTCCCCAGTCTTTTCCTCTTTCTCTGCATCCTGGCTGCCAGAAGGCAAAGAGCCCTGGTTTACATACTTCCACTGCCATGATGTCTTGTCCAAGCACCTGGAGCCAAGCAACCATGAACTAAAGCCTCTCAAACCGTAAACAAAATAAACCTTCTTCCCTGTGTTATTTCTGCTAGGCATTTTGTCCCTGAAAGTCCTGTTCTTCCTCTTTTATTTATTTATTTTCACTTGAGTTGACTTTTTAAAAGACAGATACACAACAATCTCACCTGTAAAGGATGCTTTCTATCGACAAGTCATTGGAAAGAAGCAGAGGTTCTCTCTGTGACATGAGGAAGTTAGCTGGTCCTAGCATGTAACACAGAGGTCAAAGGGCTTCTCAGTAGCTCATGCTTTTGCACACTTTGCTTTTGCACACTTTGATTTACTGCCTCCTAATGGCCTGTCACTTTAGGAGAGAAGAAAGTGAGAACGGGAAGTATGTGTGCACTGTTGGGCAAAGGCAGGCCTGAGGGTGGGCTGGGACTGTGGGAAGGAGGCCAAGCAGGTTCAGGAGAACATAGAAACATAGGCAGCTGAGTGTGGGTTGTGCTGGAGAGTGGATTGCTTAGGGCTAGCAAGACTGCCCAGTGGGTAAAGGCCATTACAGCATGAACCTGATGACCCGAGTTCCGTCCCCAGAACCTACATAGAGTGGAGGGAGAGAACTGACTCCACAAAGTTGTTCTCTGACCTTCACATGAGTGCTGAGGCACAGGTGCCCCCCTCATCATAGGCAAACACAATAATAAATTAGGTAAATAAAAATGGGAGGGAGATGAGATGTGATGAGTTCACCAGAGACACTGAGAAAGCTTCCTCTAATCTCATGGGTGCCCTTGAGCGGCTCTGCTGTTGTGACTCTTGAAACTCCCAGTTGCCTCCTCCTTCCTACCCAGTCTAGGGACCCTCAAGGAGCATGTGCAGGACGTCATTTTCCTTATTCCTGGCACAATTTTGCCCCAACATCTGGGTATCATAACCTCCCATGATCACCCACAACTCCCTCCTCCCCCATAGGGCATCTCATGCCACTGTTACATTGCCTTGATATAATAAGATATGGCATCAGCTTACGGCCAGAATCTGGTGAGGCTTCTGGTACGCACTGAGGGCCAACCACCTCACTTTAAAATAACAAGTGGATACATGGCCAAAAAGAACATGAGCCATATTTCTAGAAAATATAGTTAGTTTGTTCTAGATAGTAGACTGGCTCTTTTCTTCTTGGCTCTGAGAACCAGCTACCTTCCTCAATGTCACTTGGGGAACCTCTGCTTTTCTTCAATGTCTGTTATCAATAGCCAGATTCCTTTAGGAGTAAGATGGTTGTGTATAAAAAATCAACTTAACTTAAGTGAAATAAATGAATAAGCAGAGGAAAAAAAAAGGCCTTGAAGGAATACATTTAGGATTCAGCAGGGTAGGGGACAGCAGGAATCAGGAGGTTGGGATATGGCAGGCTCGGTCTCTGGGTTATTCCTCCTGACTTGTTACTAGACCTTTTTAAAAATTTTTATTTTGAAGGTTTCATAATTTTAAGAGAATTGAGATATGACCCAGGAAGAGCAGCTGTCTCAGCTTTGAGGTCCCTCCCCAACCCAGAGGCTGTCCTTGCAGCAGCTGGAAGGGACACTGTTAGATCAGGCTGAAAAAAAAAAAAAAAAAAAAAAAAAAAAAAAAAAAAAACCTTGTAAACCACTCTCTTCTTTTGAACACAGGCTGCATTTCATCCTGTCCTTATTATTTCAGATCCAAGGTTACACCTACTCTGCAGCAGAAAGCATAACAAACTGTAATCCAAAGTCATGAGCGAGGGAGCTGTGTTGTCTCTCATGTATCTGGGTCACAAGATGCAAAGATCAAAAGAGGCCAGCCACTAGGGAAACGGGAGGCCGCTGGGGACTCACCGTGTTTTGAACCACGTTGGTGAGGGCTGACAGCATTCCCCTCGACCCTTCGGCCCCTGGTGGAGGAGAAGGGTGGGGGCCTCCGGCAGAGTCCTGCTCTGGAGTCACATCTGTCAGGGCAAGAGAGAACACCCCGGTTAGACTGTGGTTGGTTGATCTGAACTTGGGCTTTTGTCCACTGTGCAATTGTGCACGTAGCATAACAAAATCCCCCAAACACAAGCTGAACGGACCACTCACTTTCAGAGATTCCGTTTTCAGCATCCGGTGGGGCCCCTTCAGGAGATCCGGAATTGACGCTGTGGATTCGTAGGGTGGCCCCTGCCTTTTCTTTGACTGCTGTTAAACCATGACCTGTCGGAAAACATATAGTTCGCAGATACATTACAGTCCACAGTCTGTGACCCCTGGGCTAATCTCACAAACCATCTGGCCTGTGGGGGGGGGAGCGGGGCACCCTGAATAGCAGCAGGGCATTCAGATTCCCTGGGGTAGAGCTCAAAGATGAGCTCAGCTCGGTCAAGGTCAGGCTGAATGACCTTAAAGAAGCCCCCTTTCTCTTACGATGTTCCCAGACCCCTTTTGCCTTCTGCCTTTCTCACTGGCTGTTTTTCACACTGAAATTCCAAACTCAAGCCAGTGTCTTTGAAAGGCATGGCTGTCTTGTCTTCCTCGTTTTTTCTGAAGTGTCACATGGCTGATACGTCATTTGTGTTTTTTTTTGTTGTTGTTGTTGTTTGGTTTCTGAAGTCCTAGCACATCGCAGGTACTCCGTTAACACTGGCTGAACTGAAGTCAGATGAGCTTCAATAAGTTATTATGTGTAAACCTAGACAGGGGCCATATGCCTATAATCCCAACACTCAGGAGGCTGAGGCAGGGAGGATGCCAAGTTTGAGCCTAGGCTGGTCTACATAATATTCTAGGCCAGTGCGACAGGCTGCTCAACAAGATCCTGTCTCAAAGCAAAACAAACAAAGTAAATAAAGCCTTCAAACCAAACCAAACCAAACCAAACCAAACCAAACCAAACCAAACCAAACCACAAAACAAAACCTACATTTACCCAAAAGTGCACCATCAAAGGTCTTTAGCTGAGCTCTAAATCAAAAAGGTCAGTCAGTGGAAAAATTGGAAAGCAGTTAACAGTCCAAATTAGACTGAAGGTCGCTAGTCAAATAACACCTGTATTTCCAAGAAAGGGTTTTTTTTTTTTTGTTTGTTTGTTTGTTTTAAATTTTATTTCCAAGACACTAGCACAATTGGGATTCAGTAAGGCCTTAGGGAGTACAGAGCAGACCTTCCCACCCACTGGGCAAACCCAACCTTTCACTTGATAGAAAAGAGTCTTGTCTCTATTTCGCCCAAAGACAGCCTGACGCCCTGCACTAAGATGGGCTAAGCCTTTCTTAGACGGGATGAAGGAACCAGAGCATGGGTATCCCACTGGGGTCCTCACAGCTATTGGAGTTCTAGAGTTCAAGAAGGGACAGACGGCCTGTGCTGCCTCCCTCTGGGTGCCTGCTACCTGCCTTGGCATGCAAGGAGAAAGCAGGGACCTTGGGCTGTTCAAACAGTGGTAATCATAACAGCCAGGGGCAAAGTGCCATGTCGGAGGAGACTCCAGAATCACAAAGAACTGTTCACCCATCTCCCACGTCAGAGGAAGACCCAGATGAGGACCCAGAGACTTCAATGCCTAGAACCCGTGTAAACCTGGGTGTGGGGGCAGGCGCCTGTAGCAGCAGAGCTGGGAGGTAGCGACAGGCGGAGCCCCGAAGCTTGTCAGCCAGCTGTTCTAGCTGAATCTCAGGTCAAGGGAATCACACCGTCTCAAAAGGCAAGGAGGACAGTGTTCTGAGAAAGGCCATCTGAGGCTACGCTTTGGCCTCTGCCCATGCTCTCACACACACATCCACATGCAAGCACATACATACACCTACACACAAGGTGCTATTTTATCAATCATAACCTGATTTATCAAAGCAGCACAAGGCATTGATATTTACTGGTTCATTCCAATGAAAATTATTTGTCATTATATATTACCTACAAACCCTGAAAACTTACATAACATGATTTACAACTTTAATTACAATAGAAATATGCGCCTACACTCATGCAGATAATTAAACACAGCTCGAACTCATTACTGAGTTACTTGAAAAAACAAACTGCTAAGCCTAAGACTTAATTATGAACTTCCAATCTGACTTGAATTAATTCTTTCTAGCCTTCAATGAATTCCAAACATTTCAACGGAATCTCATTGAAATTTCAGCAAACATTTATGTCATTGACTTCATATTCTTTAAGGTAGTTAAAAAACAAAACAGAACAAAAAACACCCGTATATTTTCCAAAAGGAGACTGCACAGGCAGATTCCACCCACGATTCACAGCTGTAGATTTCCTAGAGGCAAAACCAAGGAGTAAGTGAGCTTTGGAGGCTGGGAGGCATGGCCTGCCTGGTTCAAGGGCTCAAGGAGCCTTCCATTCTCCATCACCCCTTTGACCTTCCAGGGCCTTCCATTCATCATCACCCCTTCCACCTTCCAGGGCCTTCCATTCATCATCACCCCTTCCACCTTCCAGGGCCTTCCATTCACCCCTTTGACCTTCCAGGGCCTTACATTAACCTCTTTGACCTTCCAGAGCCTTACATTAACTTCTTTGGCTTTTTCCATCCAAGGCAGGTTAGTCTTTGTTTCTTAGTTGGGAGGAACAGTTTCTTATCATCTCAGAACACAAAGGACTGTCTGTAGTCCCAGCCCTTGGAAGGCAGAGTAAGGCAGAAGGTTTAGGAGTTCAAGATGTTTAAAGCCTGCCTGGGCTATAGGAGTCTCAATTAAAACAACAAAAGGAAAAGAAAAAAAGCCTCACAAATGACCACAGATAAGAGAGCATTAACTGTCTCTAGCAATATGCCTTTGCTTTTGGAATGAAGCAGTCTTTTATGTGCATACAAGCAAGATGTGTTTGATTGGAGATGCCAACAGATAGTATTCTGCTTTCTGGTTAACAAATCTATTTATGTGTGTGTGAACAAAAAATTTTTTTTCTGAATTCTACTAGAAATTCTAAGTTAAGCTTTACATTTACTTAAAAGCTGTATTTTTTTTTTTTTTAAATAGGTAAAGGAGACCACCACACCCTACTCAGCTGAGTCACTTATGAAGCTTGCCTTAGTGTGACATCTAGTGCCCAGAACAAGGAAATCATAGCAGAGCCGCTGGGACGCGTTTTGACTGATGACTCCATTTCCAGAGACAGTGGCTGGGCTCTACCAGCAGACGAAAGACAACAGATAGGTGTGACACTACTTGGTTTGTGGATTAATTTCACGTCACCTGAACCCGAAATATCCTTAAACATGGAAGGCCCCAAAACCCCAAGGCCGGGATTGGGGCTGGCTGTGCTGCTGTGGGTGAGCACAGGCAAACAAAACAGGCAACCACAGCACAACCAGAAAAGCAAAAGCAAACCAAACAAGACTGTGCGAATGTCGAGAGTGACTTTTAGGACATCATCTAAAAACCCGGTCGGCCGTCTCCCTAATCACCCGCACTTACGCTCTAAAGCAAAGGAAAGCAGTCTACACTGAGATCAGCGAGGGACTTCAGTTCCACCGTCTCTCAGCTGTGTGCCGCTGTTAAGCAATTCACTTCCCGGGTCTCTGGGGCTGTGCCTTCTCTGCCAGGAGAGTTATAATAGCTAAATTCCAGTAATGTGTGAGATCTCTCCACTGTGGGCATTTATTGAACCTTTAGGATATCCTAGACACTGTACTAAAAAGTTCAGAATAGGAAATTGTCTACTCTTCTGAGTAACATGGTCCTCAGAGTTGTATCATATTCCTGTAACCGAGAACACTGAGGCCTAGCAAGATGCCAACAGTCCAAGAGCTGTCAGATGGGAGGTAGGATTCAAACCCAGTCCGCCTGACACCGGAACCAATATGCACAATCCCTCCATTATACTGAGTGTCCCCGTTACGGTTCTATTGCTGTGGAGAGACACCATGCCATGGCAACGCTTAGAAAGGAAAACATTAATTGGGGCTGGCTTATGGTGTCAGAGGTTTAGTCCATTACTGTCATGGCAGGAAGCATGGCGGTGGGCAGGCACACATGGGGCTGGAGGGACTGCGGGCTCTATAATGCATTTCCTTCTTTTTAAAAACTGGATACTTACAAAAGAAACAAGCAAAGTTCCACAAAATTGGTTCTCTGATCTATGTGGCTGAATTTTCCCCTAATACTTTCTCAGGAAAAATGGTTATAATATGAAATTTATCACCTTCCCTGCTCCGGGTACAGTTCCAGGGGCCAAATACACCCTAATGTCTATTTCCAAAATGCTCTTGTACCCATTAGACAATAATGCCTACTCCCTCTACCTACCAGGCCCTCAAGTGTCATTCTACTTTTGTGCCTTTCTGATTTTGGTTACTCTAAGTACCTTCTCCAAGTGGAGCCCACCGTAGTTGCTTTTTGTGGCTGGGCTTGTTTTACTGAGCATAATGGCACTGGCGGTTCATCCATTCGTAGTGTGTGTTAGAATCCTCTTCTTTCTAAGACTAATACCTCACTGCATGGCTATGCCGTGTTTTACTCATTGGTAGACATGTGGGCTGTGCCTACATGTCTGTGTTGTGAATGATGACAATTTGAACATGGGTACACAAGTAACTCTCTGAGACCTTACTCTCAATCCTTCTGGATATATACCCAGAAATCAAGTAGCTAGACCACATCCTAACAGTTCTTTACTGGTATATATTTGGTTGTTCGTGGTTTTCATATGCGCATGTTGAACCGTCCTTCGATCTTTGTCCAACTCCCATCAAACAGTACCCAGGACCCTCTTAAAAAACTTTAGCCTACAGTCCCAATTCCTCTTATCCTTTTCTACTTTGTGTATTGTTTTAGAGATTTGCCACTTCCTGGAACTCTACATAATTTTCCTGTTCATAGAGTGTATTGTCCACTGGCTTTTTTTTTCTCATCAGGAGGCAAGTCCTCTTGGGGGCAGCAGGGTCCTGGGGGCTGGGGAGGGGCTTTGTGTCATTTGCTCAGCACTCAAGTGACTTCGGCAGCACCAGGCAGCATGAGTGGTCACTGACTGGCTTCTGTATTGAGCATCTCTTTACGCATGTATCAGGGGGCTTAGCCAAGCACCAGCAGAGGCGGGCGGGCTGAGAGTGGCGCACACTTCGCACTGGACAGAGAATGCCACCTGCCATTTTTGAGAGTGAGTTGTAATAACACAGTCCTCTAAAATATATTGATCTTTCTTTAGATCCCTCTATTAATGAATTCAAGACATTGGAACAAATAGCAGAATGCAATTTTATAGAAAGAAAAGTACAATTGAGGCTGCCATGCTCAACTAAAGCAAACTTAAAGGCAGCATTAAAAGAAGCCAATCAACTTTCCTTCTGGAAAAGTCTTCCCTCTCCAAAATGATGGCCAAGTTTCTCTGTAGTCAATGCTCACATATACCCCTGTCCTCCGGTCAAGGTTAACCATAAGTGATATTGAGCTGACATTTGCATCAAAGCTCACCAGAAATCTGTCAATCTTGTGCCTAATACAGAGATTGCAAAGCACTGTGGTTAACTGTAGCATCAACACCATCATCCTTTTCATGGATGACCCTGTGGTGGCTATTGTTGGCTGTCAATTTGACTATGTCTGGAATTAACTAAAACGCAAATGGCTGAGCACGGCTGTGAGGAATTTTTTTCTTAATTAAATCCTTTGAAGTCCCACTTCTAATCCAGATCCTTTTTCTGGTGGGAAGATCCGCCTTTAATCTGGGGCACACTTCAGCTGGCAGCCTATATAAAGGATACACGCACGCACACACAAAGCTCTCTTTCTTTGCCTGATTGCATTCACTGGCAAGTTCATTCCTTCACTGGCATTCGAGCCTACTTCTTTGGGATCCCGACATATCCTGAAGACCAGCTGAGACATCCAGCCTCAAGGACTGAACAACTACTGGATTCTTAGACCTTCCATTGGTAGGTAGCCATTGTTGGACTAGCTAGACCACACAGTCTTTAAGACACTTTAATTTTAATATATATGTAATATATAAGTATGTATTCATATCAGTTCTGAACTTCTGTTTCTCTAGGAAACCATGACTAATACAGAGTTCTCTGAAGTTCCTAACCCGTAAGCATTTTTACATTATCAGTGTCATTTCAAATAAATAAATAAATAAATAAATAAATAAATAAATATAAACATTCCTTGCAGTTGATGTAATTTGTACAGAGGGGTGTTTTCACGGTAGCACAATTTTAATGAATTTGCCGTTTTTTCTAATAAACACTGATGCTATTGTTTGGACAAGGCTGGCAGAGGGTATCACTAGAATGTGAAAAACTGCAATCTGAGCAAGGATGAGAAAGGTCAAACAGTGATTTTGAGAAAGCAAATACCTTGATGTGATCAGATGATTTTATCACAGAAGCAGACATTCTTGCATTAGATACTTAGGGCCATAAACCGTCACAACCAACTTTTCAAATAAATATTTAGGCCTTCAGCAGATCTAGTAATAAATCTCTTCATGCTGTGGAGGCTTGGCTCGGATCTTCATGTCTTAGCACTGTCAGCTCTCGGTTTGACAGCTGGAGCATCATTTTACTCTTAGCAATACATTCTAAAGGTGAGTTATGTTCATGATATGCTTGTGGGAAATCACTGCTTCTTTTCATGGTATCACTTTGAAGTTATCAGTATTACCATGTTTGGGGTCATTTTTCTGTATTTTTGGCATTTTCCTCCTTTTGTTTCTGTATGGAATGACAAATGCTTTTATTGCATCTTATGAATTTTCCCACAGGCATGAGTAGAAGATGAAGTCTCCTTAGACTATGACACAGCCTGTTTGTGACAAAAAAAAAAAAATGTGTTTTTAAGAGGGAGGGTCCCTCTGAAAAGAACGGTTGGCTGAGATGTGTTTGCACACGCACTAGGACAGTCGCCTCTTTTCTCTTCCTCTTAACCTTAGATCGAAGTAATAGCCAAAAGGCACGATAGAACAATGTTGAGGAGCCAAAGGCCAGTCGGTGCTGTAAGTTTCCACAAGGCACAGCGGCACACAGACACGGTTCCTTCCACAGGGCCCTTCCTGAGGTGGAAGCACCGTTCACCGAAGGTGAGAAGACCTTCTCAAGCCTCAGCCCGCTTTTTTTCAAATAGGGAAGCCAGGTCTCAAAAGGGCAACTACAAGCTACAGCTATTGAGTCCTCGTCTCCCACCACGACAGGTCAGACGTTCTCCAGACTGGCTCTCGCTTCCTAGCGCTCGTGCTACAGTGCTCATTCCAAGCAGCACCTTCCACATGTGTGTACTTCCTGATCACGTTCCTGCCGACTGTGACTTACAGCCACCATGACGGCCGTGTTTCCGCCTTTGGAGGTTTGCTTGTGTGTCTAGTGCAGTTGTCAATCCTGTGTAAAGAACGTATTTTGTGCATCTGTCTGCAACTGAATTACCCTGGGGCAACACGAGGCTGTGAGTGGAAATCAATTGCCGTTGAATGTGGTTATTTTCTTTCTTTGCTTTCTGCAGGAATTTATAAACCTTCAAGAGCATCTCTGGCCTGCTTTCTAATAAGTTGCTTTGCCCCTGATGACAAACTGTTAGTGATACAAAGCCCTGGCTGGGACTGACACTGTTTCTGAATGTCGTGGAAGCTGAGCCTCAACACCTAGTTTGTAGCTTACCTTACTTCACGCACAACTCATAACTTTAAAAGAATCTGCTTTTCTATGTCTTAATCTTCAATTTTATATATGTACACTCTGCATACTGACTCTCCTCACCTCTTAGATCCGACCACCTCTGTCCACCTTTAACCTTCCCCTCAAATCTCTCACATATTCATTTTTATTTGTGTGTGCACCCGTGTGTGCGCGCATGCGTGTGTGTGTGTGTGTGTGTGTGTGTGTGTGTGTGTGTGTATGCCCCGCTGAAATTAACCAGGGATATCTGTGTGACTATGGCTTTGGAGTTATCTGTTCAAGCATAAAGGGCTCAGCATAGTGGAACCCATAATTTTGCAGAGTCCCTGCAAATGGTTGAGCCCTATTCCAACCCCACTTCTGGTTGTGATTTTCCATTTTCTTTTGAGAGTCCAACTCCTAACTACTGCTGTCTGCTTCCAGCCTTGGGACCCCAAACACCATCTCCTGTCATGCTGTTTGTTTTAGTTTTTGTGTCAGGCATACAAATAAGTTTATCTATGTTTAAAGTATTACTGATTTTTAGGACAGTTTGACATATACAAATCAGTCAATCTAATAATACAGCACACAAACAGATTCAAGGACAGAACAAACAAACCCAGCACATAGTGCTTTTGTTTGGGCTCTATGACAGTTAATTTTTATTATCAACCTTGCTGGATTAAGAAACATCTACACAAATAGTTGATGTCTTTGATGTTTTCCAGAGATGACTGTTAGATTAACCCCTTGATGAATTTACAAAATACTATCATTACTGAGAAGTGATAAAAGTGGTGATTGTCAGTTTGATCAGCTCTAGAATTACTCAGCAGACATTCCTCCAGACACCCCTTTGAGGGGTTACTTATGATAAATTAGCCTCTGGGTGTGTCTATAGGAGATTACCATGATTAAGTTAATTAAAGGAAGACCTGCTCATTGTGGATGGCTCCATTTCCTGGGGTGTGATCCTGGACTGTGTAAAAAGGAGAAAGTGGGCCAGCAGGATGGCTCTGCAGGTAAGTTCTTGCCACCAAGCCTGATGACCTGAGTTCAGTCTCCAGGACCAACATGGTGGAGAGAGAACTGAGTCCTATAGGCTTTCTTCTGCCCTCCACGTGTGGCATGCTCACCCCTCTTCTCAATAATAATAAGTAAAACAATAATTTTTTTTAAGAAGCGAAAGGGAAAAGTGGACCACGTACAAGCATTAGTCGTTCTCTGCTTCCTGACTCGGATGGAACGTGACAAGTCATCGAAGCTCCTGCTGTCACCCACCCCAGCCGAGGCCGACGGCACCCCAGAACTGTGAGCCAAAATAAACTTTCTCCTTAAGTTGCTTTTGCCAAGATGTTGTGCAACAGCAATGGCCAAAGAAACTAAGCCAGTGAGTGGGAACGGGGCAAGAGTGGCTGACACAATCATGGGGCTCAGAAATGCAGCATTGTAAGCTCTAGGCTCTGTTGAGCTGATGGCTATGCTCTGGGGGAACCAGCAGGGCTTTTAAGTGGCTCTGACGGTGATACTGTGCTTATCATCCTCATGGTGCCTCAGGTAGAGGGACTTCAAACACGGCCACTGACCTAGGCCTGCACAGATCTGAGCAAGATGGGGTCCTAGTGCTGACAGAAGTGGAAACAAATCCTCATCCCTAACCCAGAGCTAGCTCTGGGTGTCAACTGATCACAAAGGAAATGCAGTTTTCTCCGGGGGAGTCCTGGGCAGTACAAATAAACTCAGGGGTGATCTTGGAGCTATTTTCTTGTTTCATAACACTTTGTTTGGGCTTTTTTTTTTTTTTTTTTTTTTTTTTTT
>REGO01000357.1:782814-804779 GCA_010120015.1 Rhombomys opimus
TTTTACTTTACTGGTCTTTTGCTTATATACTATTTCCAATTTTTTATTTATTTATTTTTTTTGGGTGTGTGTGTGTGTGTGTGCATGTGTGCGTTTCTTGTGTTTTTTCTTTTTCTTTCTTTTTTTGTGTGTTTGTTTATTGTTTTATTCTGGTTGGTTTGTTTTATTATTTGCCTGTTTGTTTTCTAAAGAGAAAGAAGACATGAGGTTGGATGGATGAAGAGGATCTAGAAGGCAGTGAGGAAGGGGAAACCATGATCAGAATATAGTACATGCAAAAAAAATTCAACTTTAAAAAAGGGGGAAAATGCCAGAAGAAATGTGAGTGAAAAAATATACCTAGAAACCTGAGCTGGGGAAGACTTTAGCCATTATTTTTTCTCTATTTAAAATTTAAAGTGTATATCCAGGAGACTAGATTTACTTAAATAAGTTAATTTAATCACGCATCGAGAAACAAACAGCGTGGAGGCAGCCAGGCGTGCAGGGATAAGGTCAGCACTTAGTGACTGTAACATTATTAGTCCTGAGACAGTTATGTGTGTTTCCAACCTGCACATCTTCTTCTTTTTTTATTTTAATGCCCTGCTGGTGGAATGTTTTTTTAAATGGAGATACTTCAAGTTCTTTTAGAGAATAAGAGAGTTGTTCAGCTAAAAGAAAGTTGGGTGTAAAAACACGGCTTGAAGAATACATTGAGCTGGGTGTGGTGGGCTGAGGCAGGAGAATCACAAATTCAAGGTCAGCCTAGATCACACAGTAAGACTCAGTCTGAAGAAAAAGCCCGTGTAGTGTGCGTGTTCGCTACTCTCTCTCTGCATGTACGTGTATGCATAAATATGTTCATACATATCTTAAATCTATATTTTAAGGGATAATGTAAGATAGTGGTTTAAAACCATATTTCATGGCTTTCAAATCCCACCCTAAGCCATGCCAATTTAGACAAACAATATCATAGTCTCTCTGTGGCTCAGAATTTCTCTCTGTAAAATGGAGAGAGTAAGAATACCTCCTCACGGAGTCACTGTGATGCCCTTAGAGCAGTAGACGCTGAGAGTGATTTCTCTTGGGCAAATGTTAATCCCCACCAGTACACGGCACGGCAGACTCTTGTGCCATCAGGCTCTGAACTCTGTTCTGCTGCAGCACCCGACACTTACCTACTGTGGCTGATGCAGACGAGAGCAGAGATTTCCCCCAGGATCCCCAGCCTGCCCATCCTCCTGCCTGTGCTGGGGAGTCCACAGCCTGAGAAGAACAAATCAGCAGCAGGTCAGATACTCACTTTGCCCCTGAATGGAAAAACATGCATTTAGAGACGAAGTCTGAGGTGCAGAGGAGGCCCAGGAACAAAACCCACTGAGAAGCAACCATATCTCCCAGGCTGATTGTGTATACAGGTCAAAAGAGTACCTTGACCCGCACTGTAGTATGTAGTTGAGTAATGGAGGGGTTGGCTCCTGTGGACTTGGCCCAATAGGAGAGGAGAGCTGTGGTCCCCCATCACATGAAAGACAGGGACAAGGGCTAGCAGGGGTAAGGGGTGGAAGTTGGGGAACAGGGAAATGCAACACATTAGAACACAAAAGTGATTCGAAAACCTCTACGACAGCATAGGACCAATGAGACGGCTAGGCAGGTAAAAGCACTTGCCATGCAGGCCTAATGACCTGGATTCAATTCCTGCAACCAAGGTACAGGCAGAAGGAAAAACCTTCTCCACAAAGTCCTCTGACCTCTACATGTGTGCTATGTCATGTGGGCATGTGCAACCACACACACAGACACATTCAAATAAAAATAAGTAGAGTGGATCAACTCGATTCTCACATTATTAAATGCTGCCGTAGAGCTTTTTTCTCACCCTTCACCCACATATGCTCCACCTCCTTTAACAGAGACGTCCCCGGCCTAACTCAGAAAGCAGAAGGCGTCCTGTGAGAATCTCTGCACTTTGCCCTCCTTCCCATAAACTCAGTAGGATGAGTTTGTAGAGTAAGGGCAATTCAGACTTGGTTCCATCAAGCACATAATTAGAGAGGCGCAGAGATGGCTCAGCAGGGAGAGCACTGGCTGCTCTCTCAGCGGACCAGGCTTGATTTCCAGCACAGATGGGAGCTCACAACCATCTACAGCTCAGTCCCAGGGGATTTGATATCCTCTTATGAAATCTGTAGGTATCAGGCCTGTGATACATAGACATACATATAGACAAAAACACCCATACACATAAAATAAATAAATAAAATATAAAATGCAATTGGTCCTTTGAACAAGAGCAACCATTGTGTGGTCCTAAAAATATTTAACATGGCAGAGGAGAGTTCTCATAACTGGGGAAATACATTCAATGCTATCGTAGACTTTTATGTAATTGTACACGCGTATAGACTGAAAAATTTATATATATACATATATATGTTGTACATGTTTATATCTATATAAACCTCTTAGAACCAATAACTTTGATGCAGAATTCCATCAAGTTCAAAGTTCCTTAAATAGAAAAAGCATCAAAATAGCTGGTATCCTACTTAACGTCAAATAAAAAGTACTTTTTAAGTTGGACCTGTGGCTTAGCAATAGAGCTCTTGCCTGGCAAGAGCAAGGCCCCAACTTCCATCCTTAACATCATCATTATCACCACCAAAATGACTGCATCACTTACTGAGGCTGGGGTGTGGCTCAGTCACAGAGCATTTGTCCAGCTTTGCGTGAGCTCCTGGGTTAGATTTCCAGGAAAACAAACTATTTAACTTAGGTGAACAAATTCAAAACTATTAACAGAGACAATGCAAAAATCTAGACGAGTCCATCAAACACAAAGACCATTCACCATTTAGATGAAAAATATATATTCCAGAGTTAAGGATAAAAGACCAACCTGGTGTCCCATCCCCAAGAGAGAGGAGGAATCAGGTACTGTGTGTATCTCGTACCAGGCATGTCAGCCATGGGACCCACAAGACCAGGCCTTCTTCGAGTTCTGTAACTCACAGGCACTCTGAAAAGAGCCTCGGTGTGGTAGGGAGTCTGCAGGCCGTCCTGGGTGCCTACAGCTCTGTCAGAAGGTCTGACTCGTAATGGCCTCAGTTATTTCCAAGTAATTTTCTTTCCTGATGAGTATCTATAATTCAACACTGGGAAGACTTAAAAATTAAATGTAGAAAGGCTAAAGCACCAAAGCCATGCTATTAATGGTTTTCATGCACATTTAACCTTTTCTGTCCTATTTATATTTATGGAACTTAAGAGGGTGACAAGATTTGAAAACCAATTTACAATGAATAACTGAATTATCACAAATTGACCTTAAGCTGAAATTCTTCCACATTTAGGAATACGGTATTAACATTTAGGTCTTTAAGCCCACACTCTAAATTTAATAGCTTTATAACAACTATTGAAAAGGAAATAGAATGTATTTGAGTTGATTCAAAACAAAACAAACAAGGACCAAATCTCCTTTGAAAGTTTTACTGGTCTTGTATACAGAACCATGATTTGTGAGATAAATATAAATCCTAAGGGAAATATGAGTGTTTAAAATTGTAGTCTTCATAAACTAAAAATACAAACTGTTTAAATCAAACTAATCATCTAAGTAGATCTCTTTATATACAATACACACATCAGCTTATGCACCATAATCCACCTAAGCCCAAATCTAAAGATACCAAAGCCAACTGACAAGACTAGTCCTTTCTGGTCTCCTGGGAATGACGTAGTCCTCTTAGTTAGCACTGTCCTTTCCCCCCCGACCCTCTGTGGCCTTGTTGAAGCCTCCTGGCTTTTTCTCCCTACTGTGACTTCTCACATTTTCATGCCTGAGGTGTCTCCATCAGAGCACCGCCACAGAGACAAGGGGTTTCTTTCAAATGTCTCTGGTTTGGGCTCCTCATCTTTCCTCTTCATGCCTATCTTCTGTGCCCACTCCTGTCATCGCTCCTCCATCTAAGATGGACAGATTCCTCCTGCCGCCACCTTAGGAAGCCATCTGCATCAAAGTCACAACGCCTTCCTTGTCAAGCTATGGGCTCGTGTCAGTCTTTTATTAGTTGACCTCTCAGTAAGATCTGAAACTTTAACCATATTTAGATGGAAAGCACTCTCGTTTCCAAAGTGAGCGTTGGTACCAGCTCACTTTTCTCTATTATAACAAAATACCCAGGGCAGGCACGTCCTATGAGGAACAGATGCTTACTTGTTCATAGTTCTGGGGATTTCAAGGCAGGCTCCAGCACTGGCTTGGTTCTGCTGAGGATCTCCAGGTGGATGGTGTCCCAGTAGTGGGAACATGTGAGGAGGGAATTACTTACACTCAAAACAAGAAGCCCGAGAACATCTCTGTGCATAGGCACATACTTTAACAACCCATTCCTTTGAAAGCTCAAGCGTCTCATGAGGGACAGCTTCCCCAGAAACCTAAGGACCGCCTACTGGGCCCTACTTCCCACAAGTCCCACTTTCCCCTGTCACCACACTGAGAATCAATCTTCTAGACTCATCCCTCGGGGATCCAACACAAACTATCTGAAGCACAGCACAGCCTCTGCCCTCTTTTCATTATTACTTATTTATTGTCAGCATTTAGTATTGTGACTTGAGTTATTTTTAGAACACTCTTACTGACATAGGATGATATCCTGTAGGCTTCCTAGATTAAGCTACAATCTGAGAGCTGTCCTCTTCCCAATAAAATGTGTACAGTCCAGGTCAGCAGGGCGTCCTCATTAGGAAGCCCGTGCTTCAGAAGCAGCCATCATGGGCGATGCTATTATCTCTGCCTCCATTCACACCTGATGCTTTGCTCATCAGCATCCCGAATTGCAGAAAGAGATTTTAATTGGTGACTTTTTAAATTGCAGACTTTTTACTAGCACCTGAATATCTGAAAAGAAAGGTCTTCAAGATTAAATCCATCTAAGTGAGTCTTCCTACTTTTACATGTCCTGCACAAGAAAGGCTTTCGGCCAGCAAGATGAATCAGTGTGTGCAGGGGCTTGCTGCCAAGCCTGAGGAGTTGAGTTAGACTCCTCAGGACCCACACAGTAGAAGGAGAGCACTGACGCCTGCAGGTTATGTCTGACTTCCATACATGAGCCATAACACATGTGCATTCAAACATTACACGCATGTGCACACACACAAATAAATAAATACTACATAAAACAGTAAAAAAGGCTTTTGCCTTGTGTCAATGGTTCTCCACTCAGCTTTGAATTCTAGAGGATCCTGTTTACTAATGCCCGGACTCTTCTCAGGGAAATAAGCCTACCTCTGAAATCCAGCGAGCCTTTCATGAAAGGTAGTAGACAGAGCACCAAAGAGGACAGAACAGAGGACAAACCGACACAGGAAACAGTTTCCATGGACTATTTTACCTCCCACGTCCATCAATGTTTATTTGAAAATATCACTGCAGCATGTGCAGTGCGGTTAGGGATCGGTTTACAGAGAGTAGAGGTAACACACTATTCCGACTTCTTTTCTGGCTTCTACAGAGTATGAGAAAAATAGTTTTCTAGCTGGGCGGTGGTGGTGCATGCCTTTACTCGCAGCACTCGGGAGTCAGAAGCAGGTGGATCTCTGTGAGCTGGAGGCAAGCCTGGTCTACAGCATGAGTTCCAGAAAACCCTCTTTTGGAAAACCAAATAAATAAATAGATAGATAAAGAGATAGATAAATAATTTTTTTCTAACAGCTATGCAAGATCAAAATTGTATTAGAGACAAGAGTTCTGTGGGACTGAAGGCTTGTCTCTTGTCTTTATTTCTACTTAACCTCTGAGTGACCTCCACTCTCCAGCTCAGGCAACCACCCAGCTGCCAACAGATTCAAAGTCAACTATCTTTCCCAGCCACTTAACAACTGTCTACAGAAAGCTCCACTTTGCGGTCCCACGGACTCAGATCTGCTCATTGCCTCTGCGTCTGATTAGACTTCTTTATCCTGGTATTATCGATCCCCACATTTACCCCCAGACGCTTCGGGAATGTCATCAGGGCAATACACTAGAAGTGGAGTCCCAGGCGCTTCTATGATCATCTGCATGAAAGCATCTCAAGGCAGAACCCAGAGGTCTAATTGTGTTGTTATTGTTGAGACAAGGTCTCGATATGTACACCAGGCTGGCCTTGAACTCACAGAGATCCACCTGCCTCTGTGAGCCTCCTGACTGCTGTGACTAAAGGTGTGAGCCACCATGTGGATTCTCGATAAGCATCTCAATGGATTCTAACACACGTTCAACCTGCCCTCCACTCTCTGAGTGTCCCAGGACGACTTTGTGGTCCTGCCTCCTGCCTCCATCTCTCAGATGCTGGGTGTCTTAGTTAGGGTTCCTATCGCTGTGATTAACACCATGACCAAAAGCAGCTTGGAGAGGGAGGTATCTATTTCATCTTCTCACTCTCCACCACTGAGGATAAAGATAACCTAGGAGCGCCTAAAGCGCTGTGAGTGTGTCTGATGGTGTCTCCAGAGACAATGAGGGAGACAACATGGTAGGTGTACTAGTAATCCTTTGGTGGATTCGTAGCATTAAGAGATTATTAGAAGACAGTAAATGCAGGCGGGAGGGCATCACTGAAGGGGGGCAAGTCCTTGGGAGCGAGATGGGTCCTGACCCCTTCCTGTATCTCCCTTCGCTCTGCCACAAGGTGAAACATGTCCTCTGCACATGCTCCTGCCACTGTGATGTCTGGACAAAGTCACCATGGCCCCAGCCCCCTGAGACTGTGAATCAAGTAAAGATGGCCTCTCCTTGAGTTGCCTGCGCACAGCAACATGAAAGAACTTTTACACGGTCTCTGTAGACTACTGTCTATTGTCCAGTCTGGTAGACGGCTGGCCACGTCTTTTGCTCTGTCCCTGTCCTGGCCACACCACCTTATCTGTCAAGATACAGCCTCAGTCCAGTCAGGTGAATGTGAAGAGAATGGTTTCAAAGCTACTACACTGAGCACTCAGTGACAGCCATTTATGCACAGGGTGACAAAGTCTGTTGTGTTCTAGTAGACACTTTCCCCATAGAAACCTTTTTACAGGGTGATGAGGCTTAGATACTTTAGGGTCTTAGATATTTTAGGAGCTTGACTATTCTCCAACAGAATCTGACCTTACTAAGGAACCTGTGTTCAGCAGCCAAGTAACCAATTTGGAAATGAACTTCTATTTCAAGGCTTCCTTCCTTCCTGCCTCTCTAACTTTTTTTCCTAAATAATTTATATTTATCTGAATTAATAGTTATTTTCATAATTGCAAGAAGATTGCTTGCAAATATCCAACAAAAAGCAAATACAATGAACAACCAGTATTTGAAGATTAGGCACCAAATCAATCACTTCTAACATTAACTTAAGGAACTCAGGATAGAAAGTAAGGGAGAGAGCAGAATGTCCTTTCCTTAAGTGAGACTAAACCTGTCCCCACACAGAAGGATTTAAATCTGACCCTGTGTTATAAACATAAATATTTTGAAGGCAATTTGAAAGCATGCCTATTTACCAAAATAATGGCAAGTTCTACCGTGGGGCCTATGACTACCCAAGCCATAGTACCAAACTTGAAATCCTTTCCTGTGCAGCAGGCCTCATAGCAAATCGTGAAGTGGTTAGTTACCCCCATGCCAGGACTGCACCAGCAGGCAATCTTGCCCGGCAGGGCAGTGTTGCCGCATTCTGGGTTCAGCGCTGAGACCCCTGACGTCTCCTCTGCCCCCAGCAGCATGCGCAGTGACTGCCAGCAGTATGAAAGTTAACCAACGGGAAAGAAGTTTCCACTCCTCTGTGTTCTGCAGCCAAAGTGTGTGGTATTGTCAGCCACAGCGTCACTCGGTGGAGTGATGGTGAGCACCCAAGAGCAATGGTAATAGCCTTTATTGTTGTGCATACCTCAGGGAGCCTGCCCTGAACTGTGAGATTCCTTTAATAACCCATGTCTTTGGGGAGCAACATTGTCCACCTATTCAGAGTAAAGTTCTGTTCGGATTCTTTTTTTTTTTTCAGTTGTATTTTGAAATCAGATTACTAACTAGTAGGTTTCCCTAAGGCTTTTAGTAGGTTTAGCTAACGTACCCACTATCTTTTCTCTTCTCCATCCCCTGGCTCCTATCCTCGCTTAATTTTTTAACTCGGTATTCCCACCCCCTCACCTTTCATTTCACATGTGTTCTCTATCCTTCACTTTACTTTTTAAGTTGATTTTGAGACGGTAGGCTTCCACATCAGACCCCCCTTCCTTCAGGTTAGCCCATCCCTTCAATCCCTGATTTTACCCACACTCCCATACCAGTGGACAATAGTCAATAGAGAGGTATGTGGCTGGTCAAAGTGCCGAGAATAAGAGCCTGAGTATTCAGCCCTAAATGATTTCTCTCTATTAGCTCCACTAGCCCCAAAGCTTAGGGGAACATCAGAGAGGCAGGAAGAGTGCAGGAACTGAAGGATGAAGAGATGTTTTGAGGGTGCTGTCTTCTGCACATGACGTGGTTGATACGATCACGAATGCATAGCAGCTAGTGTTACCTGCACAAGATGAAGCTAGTCAAACCTGGGTCTCCAGGCTCCGCACCCTCCCTGAAGCTCTACTGGGAGTGAGTAGTTGCTGGGGTGCCAATCATTCTTTATTAAGGCTGTGGCCACTGATAGAGCTCTCCTATGCTCCAGTGGTCGGCTTCACACCCTTATACATATGGGCAAAACTAACTCAACCTTAGTGTGTTATTAAAAAAACAAAGAAACAAAAAACCGGGAGGAGTTAGAAAGGCGGAAATGGGAGTAGACACGATTGCATTTCATTGTATATGAAATTCTCAAAAATAAAGAAAACCTGACCTGGGACTGACCTCCAGCCCCTCTCTGCCCTTCCAGAAACAAGCATGCGCACAAGCAACTGTCCTCCCCCCTTGGTTCTGGCTAAGCTCCAGATGCAGTGCCTCAGCCCCAGTGCTATGGACTGTGGACAGTTTCTACACTGCTGTTTAGATACCCCTTGGATGCTTGTTATGCTTGTTATGCAAAGTTCTTGTGATGCTAACAGAAAGGTGTGTGTGTGTGTGTGTGTTTATAGTGTAGGGCTTAAGGGTGGGATAGCTGTTGCCAGGTTAATCTGTTTACGGGCACTCCTGTACCTGTAGCTCTAAGCTTTCTAAGGTATATTCAATGCGAGTTTCATCACCTCTCACTCCACATGTTCAAGCCTCATGTGATGGCGGATCCGGTAGGAGCACAGTGGTGTCTTTCACCGTTTCACTAAGACCCTATTACAGTTACCAGAAGTCTGAAGTTGGAATGCATAATTTACTCGACAGTACATGGACTCTGAACTAGCAGAGCCGCTTTTCTAGTGAAGAGTTTTTAGATGTTTCAAAGTTTTGTTTTACATGTATAAGTATTTTGTCTGCATGTATGTCTGTGCACCATGTGTGGACCTGGTACCTGGGAGATGCCTTCGGCCTAGTGCCTCAAGAGATCTGAAGAGGGCATCACATACCCTGCAACTGGATTTACACTATGTGGGTGCTAGGAGCTGAGCTCAGGCTCTTTGTAAGAGCTACAAGGGTTCACACTGCTGCACCATTTCTCCAGCCCCTAGTGGCATTTCTTATAAGTGGTCCAGTGTGTTTTCTTCAAGTCTTTCTTAACAAATGATATGTTTTTTTTAACTTTACCAATATTAGCATACATATGTTATATACATTATATATATACATATATATAATAGACAGGGTCTCATGTTGCCTAGGCTGGCCTCAAACTCACTATATAGTTAGGGATGACCTTGAACTTGATCCTCCTGCTTCCTCATCCTGCTGAGATTTTATCTGGCACTACGGGTTGAACCCAGAGCTTCTCACATGATGCCTGTTGAGCTATGTCCACACCCTATACCTATAAATCAGTGCTATTTATAGTTTCAAACCACTTCCTTGCAGTAGAAACAGCAAGTATGTGGGATGGGTTCAGAATTGGGAAGACTTAGCTTGAATCCCCACTCTTCCCTCCTTTGCTTTATTTTGGATGAATAACAGGATCTCTTGTGTACTTAGAGAATAGTATGCAGATTGCCTGCCTGAAGCTTAGATGTGTCCCTCTCCTATGTTGTACTTATTGCTTCTGCTTAATGACAAATTTTCCAAGCTACCTAGAGCAGAAAGGATGCATTGACTTTTGCTGTCTCCAAACTCTGTTATCTTTGCTTTCACTTTTGTGGCACTGAGGATCCACGGCCCATGCTAGTCAAATGCTCTATCACTGTGCCAAATGCCCAACCCTCTTCAGATGCTTTTGAAGTGCTGGGTGAGCACCACAGAATTTTAGAGCTAAAGTGGTACCAGGAGATCACCTACTCAAAGAGTCATTAAAAGTTCTTCAAGGTTCTTTGGCCTGGAACAATTATTTCTAACCCTGATGTACATGAGAGTTATTCGAGGCTCCTTAGAAGGCATATGTTGGAGCTCCTGCTGTGAATCAGACTCTGTTATAGTGGTACTCAGGAATCAGGCATTCCCAGGGGCTGGAATGCTTGGCTACATCTGAGAATCTTTGGTCTGAGAGTCTGTGATCCTTTAGGAAGTCCATGGCTGGCTTCAAAGGCCTTGTACATGACTTCTCAGAAGTGATAAGCTTTTGTGGATATTTTCCATCTCTGATCCAAATGCCCAGCTGTTTCTCAAGTCTCTTCCCTTCCATCCCCACAGAATGACCATTTGGCTTTAGTTAGAATTCCATAGCACCAGCATAGCTATGAATGCAACCCAACACAAAATTGGAAACTTTTTAAGGACACTATGAGATTAAGATTGGTTTACATTTTTCTGTTGCTTTTTTAAATGACTGTGTGACTCTTGAGAGTGAACTTTGTACGGTACCCTGTCAATGCCGAAAGGTTGGACATTTCCCGTGATGGAAAAGCAATCCCTCCTTTCTCTGGAGGCTCATATTATCTTTGAGAGAGGATAAAGATAGCTACACCTTGAATCCAAGTCATAAAACATTAGAAGCCATCACCAAGGTCTTTGTGTGAAAACGCTTCATTTATAGAGAAAAAAAAATCGAGACAGAGAATTGATGTTTCTTGACCAAACTAACATAGTGTCAACTGGAGAATGAATGGTCAGATTTCTTGGTTCCCTGTTTCATGTCTATTCTCCCCACCCATCATCTGCAGTCAAAAATACCCAGCTTGGAACCATTGCCTGGATTGAAGCTCACACCAGGTGGCCAGCAGAGCTCCTGGCATACGGGCCATGTCCCGTAACTGATGGCCATCACGATTCTTAACACAGTGATCAAAGCACAAATCCCAAGTCACAATCTTCCGAAGGTCTCCTTCCCACCACACAGCATGAGTTAAGGCTAGATGTAGGGTCACAACACACTTTCAACTCTCAAGTCCCAGCAGCAGAACATGGCACAAAGTACCGCACTTGGTGGACTGAACGTGGTCTCGCTGCAGAACATGGTTTTGAACGTCCCTTTGAAATGTATGTTGGAATTTAATTTCCATGGACTAGGCAGAAGTGAGATCTTTAAGGACTAGACCAGGGGTGTAGCTCAGTGGTAGAACTTGCCCAGAATGGGAGAGAGACCACGAGTTTGATTCCCAGCACCCAAGACAAACAAGCACAGTTGGTTAAGCCTCTGCCACCATGAGCAGGTGAACTCACTTCTGAGCTTAATCCGTCAGCGGGTTAGACTGAGAACAGGGAGGCTGGAACAGCCGTCGGCAAGGTGTCTCATGTATGACCTGTCTCTTGCCAAGCGATGCCTTGAGTTAACCTTGGACACTGCTAGCAAGAAGGTGGATATCATAGATAAGCCCTCTACCCAGGAGTAGAACTGTGAGTCAGAATACACTTCTTTTCTTGATAACTTACCCAGTCTGTGGCACTGCATTATTAGCAACAGGTATCAGCCAGAGACTGGGTGTCAGGGAGCGTTTAGGTTGAAATATGGTGACTCTTACCTCATTGTTCTGTTCTTTCAGAGGTATTTCAGATCCAGTGTCTCCCTCGAGGCTGACGGAATCCGTGCACTCCACGAGGGTGCCCTCAGCCACTTCTCCATCGAGGCGGTCCTTGTTGGCGGCACTGGCCTTGGACTGCGGAGGAAGCCCTGTCGGGGAAGTCTCTGTGCATGCAGCTGCGATCTCCCGTTGCTCTCCTGGGTGGCCAGCTGGCACTGGCTCATTTGCAGTTGTATCTGGACCGCACTGGTTTTCTGCATCTTCAGCTGGAAAGCCACTATTGGGCATCTTGGCAGCATCTTCTCTGACTCCGTTGGCTATGGTGTCACTGGCATCATCAGACATTTTAATATCTGTCAATGGGATCACAAATATTCATTCAAAGCCTTAGTGACTGAATTGTGTCAAGTAGGAATAAGTAGCCTTATGTGACCTTGTGCGGCTAGACTAAGGGCTTATAAAGACATGTGTCTTTTAACCCTGAACCTTGTGAGTGCTTTCTTACATGTATGCTCCTGAGGATCTTGGCATGGGAAGTCTGTCTTCACTGCTCTGAGTGGCCCTAACCGTAGTCACGAGTGTCCTCACCAGAATGAACAGAAGAAGGCTGGCCATGGTGGAGCAGCAGAGCGACAGGTGGACAAGAAGGTGATACGATGAGAGAAGCAGAGCCTGAAGCGATGCCCTTTGAGGAGGAGTGGGGAGGGACACAAGCCAAGGACTCGGGCAGCTATGAGAGGCTGCAGCCCAAGGAAACCATTCTGCCCTTCCAGAGCCGGGAGGACCCAGCCCTGCCCCCACCCTGATCGAAGCCCAAGGAAAATCTGTGTCTGACTCCTGACCTCTACACTGTAAGGGAGTAAATGTGTGTTGTCTAAGTCACAGAGCCTGCTGGTAAGAGGCAGCCAGTGCTGCAGACGGGGCTCTGAGAGGATTTAGTCTCAAAACCAGACACGGCTCAAGCTTCAGTTCTGTCACTTATGGAAAGTATGCCCTCCAAGCCGCAGTGTTCTGGTCTGGAAAATGATTTTGAGCACAGCCTGGGCTTCTTAGGGAGAGACCGTATCTCAAAAAAAGCAAAGAAAACAACAAAGAAAAAAAAAAAAAAGAACAAAGAACAGCCGGTGACCACCCAAGTCTGGGTCCAGATCCACATGGTGGAAAGAGAAAACCTACTCCTGTGAGTGGCCCTGACTCCACAAGCAAGTCATTGCAGGTGGGAACCCTCCACACGGCCAATGAATGAATGAATGAATGAATGAATGAATGGGAAGATTTCATTGAAGGAAAAGTGTATCTGTGAGCTTGTTTTTAAAGTCCTGTTCATTTTGCAGTGTCATCAAACACACATGAAGAACTCAGAGACGCGCAGCTCCTGCTGATCACAGCTGTAACAGGTCTCACACATGACTTGCCTGTTGTGGTTCTCCAACACCTCCCTCTGGACACAGAATAGACAAGCGGCTCTTTCAGGGGCTCAAGGAAAGAGGAATGGGGACTGACTGCTAATGAAGAGGAGGGTTCTCTTGGAGGAGACAAGAATGTTCTAAAGTTGAGTGGTGGTAGGGGCTGTGTAGGTGTGCTAATACACCAAAATCACTAACCATAACGACTAAAAACGGGAAGCTCCGTAGTATGTGGATTTTATAATTTGTGAATTATAGCTTATAAGTAATTCTAGTGGCCAACTGGACATCTCTCCATGTCTTATTCTATTTTATTTAATTTGAGAGTTTCTCTGTGTAGCCCTGGCTATCCTGGAACTCTGTAGACCAGGCTGGCTTTGAGCTTAGCCATCTACCAGCATGTGCCTCCTGAGTGCTGGGATTTCTTTCCAGCAGGTTTCCTTGTCTTGGGTGTTTTTTATAATAAATCCTGCATTTCTCCCCAGAAACAGACTTTAAATCTCAGTGCTGTTATCCAGGAAGACTTCAGCCTCTTAAGAATATATTGTATATCAGCCTGGCACAGTGGCGCAAGTCTGTAATCCCAGCACTCAGGGAGGCAAAGGCAGGCGGATCTCTGTGAGTTCGAGTCCAGCCTGGTCTACCAAGCAAATCCAGGATAGCCAAGGCTACACAGAGAAACCCTGCCTCAAAAAACAACCAACCAAACAAACTCCCAATTCTTAGCCCCACTGAGGTGGAGCCACACTGTTCTGCTGCCATCTGAGGACCGATGCTCTGATCCATTAGGCTAGCTCCCACTATCCCATTCTAAGCGTTAAGCCAGACAATATTACTATCTGCAGACACAGTCACAACAGACTGCAGCTGGCTACCAAAATCTAACCCTCCATGACAGAAGACACGGCCTTCACTAATGCTGTGACCACAAAAGGGCGAGGGGCGCTAGCACATCCGAGGGGCTGTGTCACTGCCTTGTCCTTCTACCAGACCTCAGGCTTGAAGACACTGCTGCTCCACTGGATGGAAATGGAATGGGTTGAATTGGGCCCGGGGCTGCGTGGCTGCCAGAACAGCACTGAATCACCAAAGGCCAGGTGAGCTGTTTGTAGGTACTGTAATGGACAGCACAGCAAAGCAGTTTCTAAGACGGCATACGTGACCCTGCGGACTTTGGTACTGGCTAATCAGCCAGATAAGAAGTCTGCTGACTGTTTATTCTGTCTTTGGCTAATGCATTGCTTTGCTTATACATTTAAGGCCCGAGTAAAACCATCACTTCTTTTATTCTTTGTGTTTCCCACATTGATTTAATGTTTCTTCTGAATTCCCAGAGTGCTTTGCTTCTACTTCACCTTGGCAAGTTAGAACTATCTGATTAAAGTTACTTGAGGTATTTTCCTTATTATACTGTAAATCCAAGGAAGACAGGATCTTGGCTTTTTAAAAATATATGTTTTACACATGTGTTTTCTGCATATATCAAGAAATATGCTCAATGCTTAAGATTGTGCAAAGAATGCCCGTGCTCTTATGGGAGGTGGTTTCAGTGATGCTATGATGAGATGCTCCTTGACATCTCAGAATGTCCTGTCACTATAACAAATCACTGAGATAACCAGCCCACAAAGACAGAAAGTTTGCTTCCATTCACATCTTGGGAGGGTTCGGTCATGGGAGGGTTCGGTCTATGCCTGTTTAGCCCAGAACTTTTGGAGTGAGGTCACACATTGTAAGAATGAATGTCGCTCTGGCCAGTACCTCTCACTTCATACTCAGGAAGCAAAATAGAAGAATTGAGGTCTCACTTTCTCCTTCCAGGGCAATCCCCTCCCCTCCCCCCGTGACTGGATTTCCTTCTACTGGGCCGTACCTCTGAAGTTCTCTCCTCCCTCTTAGTGACAAGTTATGGACTAAGCTGTGAGCACATGAGCCTTGGGAGGAAACTCCAGATATAAATTCTACAAGTAAGTTAGGATATCTCCTTTTTAAACCAAGGCATGTACTGGAATACCAACACTCCTGCAAGCAAGTCTACCGATGGGAAAGGCAAAGGTCATTCACCTTGCTCTCGCTGTGTGTGAAGTCTAAGCAGTCAATGCTGGCTGTGGGAGATCAAGGAGTCTGTCCAAAACCTTGCTGAAGCAGTAAAGAACACTCACTCGAGGCCACTGTGCTGAGAAAGGCCGTCATGTCGGGTCACAGGAGCAAACTAAACAGATTGAGCAGCAGGGGCACTTGGAAAGCTACTGTCGATGAGAAGTCGATAATGGAAACTTCTTTGTGAGCTGGCCCTGGCCCAGGCAAAGGGTTGGCAAAGTACAACCTGCTGGTCAAATCTTGCCCTTCGTCCTTCCATGCCAGGTAAATAAAACGTTATTGGGCAGAGATTAGCCTTTCTATTCACACGTGGTTATCACGTCTCTATAATGGCAAATCATTGCAGATGCAGCCCAGACGGTATGGCTGTGAGTCCCCAGAAACGGAAATGCTTACCGTCTAGCCCAGACCTGGGAGCCTAAAGATCTCTCTCTCTTCCTCCTGTCTTCTTGCCTGACCTTCCAGAGAGGAGCTCTGAGAACAGGTCAAGAAGGAACAGCAACGACATCCACACACCATCATTCCTCTCTGTTTTCTGTTAGTTGTTTTGTTTTTGTCTGTAGCTAGTCACAGACCTTATCTGATACTTTCACTTCTTTGTAAACTAACTTGAACACCCTTATTAATCTGGATAATTAAGAAATCCCAGTCAACTTCACTTTTTTTAGCTTTTTTTTTTTTCTTTTTGAGACAGGGTCTTACTATTTAGACTGGCCTAGAACTTGCTCTATAGACCAGGCTAGCCTCAGACTCACAGAGATCTGCCAGTTTCTGCCTTCCCAGTGCTGAGATTAAAGATGCATATCACCATGTACAGCAAGTTTACTTCTCTGTAAGCAGGGCCATGATAAATACTTGTGGGCAGAGGAAAACCTCAATGGATACTTCTGTGACTTGTCTTAATTATGCTATTTTAACACTCAGGCATTCTAACATACTGTGGCATATGCCACATGACCTATGTGTATGTCAACAAAATTTAATTTATGTCTAAGATGACTGGCTAATATCTATACTGCTCTATCAGGAACATAATCTCTGGAAGTAAGCGTTCACAGCTAATCACCCTTGGATATCACAGTTATCAAAGGTTGTCTGCTCTTTGAGAGGTCTTAGCTACTATGCTCTTGGATGAATATTTTAGGATTTTGTTGTTGTTGTTGTTGTTATGCCAAACTGCACAAGCCTGGGTAGAAATTCATTTCCACGTGGTATGGCAAGTCTTTAAGACGTGTGCTCCTATTAGAAATACTGCACTGGCATCCTCTTTCCTTCTACATCCAGGGTCTAAGATTATATCAAGACCAACAGCCATAGTCCTGGAGTTGTTGGATCTTTAGAGTTGTAGGCGTTGGGTTTTTCTACAGCTTCTAGCTGACTGCAGAACTCTGAAGCCTGAAGCTAGCTGGGTACTGGCTCAGCCCTGCTTCTAGAATACAGCTTAAGAGGATGATGAACAAGAAGCATGGGCTGATCTGACTGCCAGCGTACATGTAGGTACACGGCAGAAGCCCAGAGAGACTCCTGGGAGAACCCCTCTTCCACGGAAGCAGCAGAGGGCAGGACCCCCAGCCCTCAGCTACCTCCAGTGGCCAAATCGCCTTGGAATAGTTCACCTGAAGTACTGAAAAACTGCTGCAATTAAAAGTCTGCTATTGGTGTCCAGGCTATATTCAACCAACAGCAAAAACCAGCCCTTCGTAAATCGGCAAAAAATCATCCGTAAGCTGTTTAGGAGGCTTGTTAAAATGAATTTACAGAATGCTACACTCCACAAAGGCCAAAATGGTTATGGGGATGAGCCCCATCTTAACTTCTAATTATATCCCTAATCTGCATCTATCTATCTATCTATCTATCTATCTATCTATCTATCTATCTATCTGTCTGTCTGTCTATCTGTCTGTCTGTCTGTCTATCTGTGTTTTCTGTTACAGGTCTGACTTTTTGCTTTGACCTACCAAAACAATACCCCCCCTTTTTAGGATGAGATGTCATTTAGACTGCCCTTGCTATGTGGCCAAGGATGACCCTGAACCTTTGGTTCCCCTGCTGTCACCTCCACAGTGTTGAGATTACAGACATCCACCAACATGCCTGTTTTATGCACTACTATGGATACAGCTGGAGCTTTGGGCATGCCAGGCGAGCACTGTACCACCTGAGCTATGTCTGTTTGTCCTGCTAGACCTCCACAGGTTCTAGATGATACTGTGATGGGGAACATGTCACCAGTTCCAAGACTGTGCCCTTTGTCTGTCACCTCATCAGAAACTGTGTTCTAAGTGGACAGCTGTTTCTGAGCAGGGACTGGTGCAGTTCATGGGACTCGAGCTACAGTGAGGACCGTGTGTCCGGAATAGGCGCTGCTCATTTTACCTGCACAGTTGGAAGTTTCTTGGTTTGGAACACTGACCTCTGCAGCATGCCCATGGCTTTGACCCACAAAAACAAGGAGGCTGCTTCAGGAAACTCCAATGAGAGGAAGGAGAATGCATGATGAAGCCTTTGTAGGCTGGGAATGAGTTAGATTTTCATGGGCAAATTTATCCGTCATCTAAAATGGGCCTAGAACCATTGGAGCGGTTATGGCATGGCACCCCAAGTAAGAGCAGAAGGCAGAGGGACTACGTATCAGAAATGAGCCACGTGGGAGGAGGTGGAACAAAACCAGCAAAAAGCCATCCAGCCATGGCATGTGGCTCAGTGAGAGAGTGCTTGCCTACCATGCACAAGGCACTGGGTTTGATTCCTAGCACTGAAACAATTAAAAGAAGGGAAAATAGAGGGATAATGGTGCAAGATAGCGTGAAAAATAAACAATGCCCTGGACTAGTGCAAGGGAGGCTCTTGACCATGGCTTTGGCGTCAGTAATCAGATCGGTAAGAGTATGTGCAAATACCTAACGCCAACAAAGAGCTCTAGACAGCCAGGATGCACCTCTGTGTGTCCGAGACAGAGGCTGCGGGGAGGAAAAATGAGGTGGATTCTAAGGCCGAGAGGGGCAGCCTCTGGGTCTGGCTGTAGTGTCTCTTTGTAGGCAAACAACTCGCTCATTCTCACACAACTTCCACCTCCCTCCTCCGTGAGCCTGGAATGGATAACATGATCTGGAAACTTTGTTCCCAAGTCCTGAATGCAGAGAGAAATGAGGACAGGGTTTCAAGGTGCTCACAAGTCTGAATTTATTCCAAGAGCCACCTTCATTGTCCCTTTTAGCGCCCATGCTTTTCTTGTTATTAAAATGTCACGAAAACATAGTGATGGTAGATGGCTTTTTAAAATGGCTCTACTTGGTGAGATTCTAACATAGTTACATGATACTCTGTCCAGGATTGCCTCCCTTACTTTACAAAAGGAGGCCCAGGGTGGAGCCGCGGAGGAGCTCCCGGATCTGTCCAGTTTTCACAGTACGCACACTCCGAGCCTAGGCCTGCCTCTACACCTGGCAGGTATTTTCTGAAGCACAGAAGAGACCTGTATTTTCTTTGCTTAAAAACTTAGGGGAGGGGGGAGGCTGGAGAACCGACTCAGAGGTTAAGAGCCCTGGGTGCTCTTCCAGAGGACCTGGGTGGGTTGGATTTCCAGAAACTACGTGACAGCTCACAACCCTCTGTGACTCCAGCCCCAGGGGACTCGCTCTCTTCTGCCTCCATGGGCACTGCATGTACACGACCCGCAGACACAAACACACAGACAACACCCCCCCCCCAATATATACATACATTAACAGGGGTATTTGTGTGGCATTTGTGACCCTTAGCGACCAGGGCCACCCTATCTTTTGCAACTCAACACTTGTTCCACTTTTGCTATGCCACTCACCCCGCTACCCACCCTGGTCCTCTGGTCCTCGCTACTCTCCCTGCTCCTAAGCCTCCCGGCTGTGATATCATGTCTTCCTGTCGGGCAAATTCCCACTCCCTTAGCTACCCAATTTCAGAGTCATCCTCGGCTTTGAAATCGCTCTTTGTCTGCTCTACACCCTCTCAACAATTAACTGCGCCTGGGTCTCCATTCTTCTAAGACGTCCGCAGACTTCTCCATCTGTGTCACCCTTCGGGGCTGGGACCCACAAGTATTTGCTGACCTGAAATACACTGTGTTTGATATTGATTTGAAAGAAACGATGCCTCACCTAGGTCTGGTGTGAAGAAGGACAGAGCTACGCCCGAATCCCCTAGATTCAGGAGGGTCCCGCTGCCCGCTTCCCAAACTCCTTCCACGCTGGCTCCCTCGCGCCTGAGTCCAGCCCTGGAGTTTCACTCCCCGGCGGGCGGCTTTCAGCGTGAGAAGTTAAGCAGAACACTTGGAAGAAAGGGCAGGGGGCGCCAGGAGCGTGGGCTGGGAGAGGGGGCTTCTGGAGAGCCGGCGGAGCTGGGCCTCGCGGGGTGACCCCTGGCTGGCGCCCAGGTGGCCCCGGGGGAGCCCGAGGGTGCTGGTCTAAAAGCTCTACCGGGAGGTCCGGGGGTGCGGCTCCCCCGGCCCGCAGAAAGCCCCGTCTGTAGGGAATCCAGGCGCGCGCCGGTACTCACCGGACCCCGGGAGGAGAAAGGGGCTGCCTGGGGGACAGGGCGCCCAAGAGGAGGGGCACCCCGGCGGGCTGGCAGGGTGCTGCAGGGGCAGGGGAGCGGGCGCGCCGGGGAGGGCGATGGAGAGGGCGGAGGGCGAGGCCTGGGCGAGGGCGGGCCCCCGGGACGGCGACCCGAGCCGGACCCCCGCCGCCCGGCTGGGGCGCGGCCGGACCCCCGCCGCCGGTCTGGGGCGCCGGGGAAACTTTGCAGAGCGGCCTGCGCTGGACGCCGGCTCTGCGGAGCTCCGGCCGGCTCGAGGGTGCAGACCGGCGTGCGGGCGTGTGGGTGTGCGCACGAGCGTGGACACGGAGCGACACACACTCACACACACACACTCACACGCCCGCACCCACGCAGGGCCCTCGGCCGCGCCGCGCACTCCCCCGGCCTCCGTCCCCAGGCGACCCCGGCCGGCGGCCCCTCCCGGCCCGGGGAGAGGGGAGAGGGCGCCCGGGCTCTTACCGCTCGGCCGCCGAGTGCGCGCGCCCCGCCACGTCGGCAGGGCCGGCGGGGACGCGGCCGCAGGGAGGGACCGGCGCCGCCCCGCCCCGGGCGCCCGCCTCCGCCCCGGCCCGCGGCCCCGGCCCCGCCGTCCCGGCCGGCGCCGGCCTCCTTTCCCAGGCCAGGGCAGCCCTGCGCCCCTGAAGAAGTCCTCCCTCCTCGCTGGGCGATGCCCCTCACTGTGGGCCTCCCGGCTCTAAGTTAGGCGGAATTCCCTGACCTGACCACGTCAGCGGTGGGAGTGGGGTGTGATTAAAAACAAAAAAAAGAACTAATCGAACAAGCCACACTTTCTAGAATGCCAGCTTGGAAATGTGGATCAAAGCCCAGGTTCGTCCTCTTTGGCCTGGGAATTGCACATCTGCATTTGGCATATATATATATATATATATATATATATATATATTCCTACGCAAACAAATTGTGTGTGTGTGTGTGTGTGTGTGTGTGTGAGTGAGTGTGTTGATTTTAACCTCTTATGTTACAGAGAGCTGTAAGGATCTGGATACCCCACAATCAGGGATTAAGGGCATGAGCTAACCAACTTCAAACAATCGGGTCTGCTGTGTCTACTGAAAACACGATTCATTACGATGAAGGCCACGTAGTGAGGCCTTCCCTAACGTGGGCTGAAGGCCTGGTTAGCGGCAGGGGAAGCTAGCTAAATGTGTGCTTTAGTAAGGCCTACTTTGTAAATATGTACGTGTACAAGATTCATAGGGAAATCAGAGGAAAGGATTTAGACACAGTGGGTCTTTCTGAGCGATGTGTTGAAGGCTGGTTTTCTCCTTCGCTGGTCATCATTTTCCTTTGAGAAACGACATGCATATGCTAAGAATTTATGAAGTTAAAGCAAGGTGTGACCTTTGGCCTGTCTCTTGTTGACCGTTTTTTTTTTGTCAGCCAATTGACTGCTTGGTAGTTGCATGGCTGCGGCTGCTGCGGGCGGCCCGCGGCTGTGTGCGCCTGCGTGTGCCGTGTGCGGTAGGCCCCGGGGCGTAGTAAGGGCTCTCCACTTCGCACACAGAGCTGAGCTACGTGAAGGCTGCACTTGGTGCCACGATGGGTACCAACGGCTGCTTCAGGTCTCACTTGGGGCCTGGGAGCACATTCTGCCTGGGGTGCATTTCCTGGTGGGGATCCAGCTGCAGGAAAACAAACACGTGATGATCCACACGCTGAAGCTGAGGAACTGGTAGACAGGCGGTGTTCTATGAGGGATAACAGTAGAGCTGTCTGCCGTCCTCCCCGCCATCCCTCCAGGGCTCCAGCCAGTACCGGTACAGGGGTATCGCTTCCAGCTGCGCCCCTAAGCCACGCCCAAGCACACCAGCTATTGCACTCCCGTCCTCTCTAGCTCTGTGAGCCTCCCTCCCTCCTGTGAGCCCTCCCCCCGTGAGCCCTCCCCCC
>REGO01000357.1:812846-891040 GCA_010120015.1 Rhombomys opimus
AGGTTTATCAACACAGGGTTTCTCTGTGTAACAGCCCTGGCTGTCCTGGAACTCACTCTGTGGACCAGGCTAGCCTCAAACTCACAGAAACCCGCTGGCCTCTGCCTCCCAAGTGCTGGGATTAAAGGTGTGGGCCACCAATGCTTGACACATTTTTTTTTTTAATTTCCTTATTTTATGTATATGAATTCTCTGTTTTCACACACACACACACACACACACACACACACACACACACACCAGAAGAGGAAATCAGATTCTATTACAGATGGTCATAAGCCACCATGTGGTTGCTGGGAATTGAACTCAGGACCTCTGGAAGAGCAGTCAGTGCTCTTAACCGCTGAGCCATCGCTCCAGCCTGCAAATGTTATTTTTAATACCAATACTTAATAATGTTTTGCTTCTGTCTGAATTGGACACGATATTAGCTGGCTTCGGGCTATGTTGTCTTATTTATCCCGATTTAGCATTTTAATTTGAAAAGATTAAAGTAACATAACCCATAAAGTTGGATAGGGTGGCACATGCTTGCAATGTCAACACTGGGGAGCTGAGGCAGGAGGATTGCAAATCTGAGGCCCACCTCTGAGATGCTATTTTTTTTAAATACCACACACACACACACACACACACACACACACGGCATTTTTAAAGGTTAAAAGGACATAAAATGGTGAGTGGGAATCTTCCTTCACTCTGCTGGCAGCCACAGCTCTGAGGCAGCCTCTGAGAAGACTGTGTGTGCTTCAGCATGTGTGTGCAACCCTGCCGTTAGTCTCCTGTGGCTGACCTACTACATTTCCCTCAGGCATGTGGCTTGAAACAACAGCAATTTGTTCTTACGGCTCGAGAAGTCAGAAAAGCGGACATGGGGGCAGAGATGCTCCCTCTACCTTCCGGCTGCTGGCATTCATCAGCTGGGACCCTGCTCCTCAGTGTAATGGGCGAGTCTCTGTGCTCCCTTATGTGAGTCTTGGGACCTGGCACACTGCTACATGGACGGAGCATGCGGTCTTGGGGCTGCCCGCCCTGGCCAGTCCGTGTCCTAGCTGCTGCTGAAGCAGGTCGGGTGGGGGTGATGGAAATGCGTATCTCACCTTCTGAGTGCTGGTGAGTACTTGAAAAGTGCCCGGCGTAAAGCTGGCAGCAAGACAAGCCCCACACGGGTGTGCTAGGCCGTGGCCTGCTGCCTGAGCTGCTTCATTCGGTCACAGCGTCCTATGCTCGCTCTACCTCCCCATCTGAAAGCTTTCCAGAGCAAGTCTCCTCCTCTTCTTTTGTGTCAGCCACCTTCCAGGGACTAGATCTTCATTACCATCCCTAAAATCCCACGGCTCTGACCACTCTGTAGATAAAGAAACAATCTCAGTGAGGTTACACAGCTTGCCCGATGCCACCCAGTTAGCAAGTGGCAGGCGAGGGGCTCAGCCCAGCCTGTTCTCTTCTCGTTTCCCTGTCACACTGTCTCCTCGTGTTAGTTACTTGGTTGCTTTATCTTCCCCTTGGAGTTGTGACAGCCTCAGCAAGAGGCTGGATTATGCAATGCAACTGAGACGTGAGTCATGTGACCAGTCTTCAGTGGTGCGCACACATGTATGTGTGCCTGTGTGTGTGCAAACCTGTGTGTATATATCTGTATCGTGTGTTTTCTAAGAAGTAGGCTCCATGCTGCCTGCAACCCCCGAATCTCACTGGTTCCTGTCCTCTCTGCCTATGTCTCTCATCAGATCCCCCAGCATCTCTCCTCATGCTCACTAGCCGCCAGCTTGCCCCATCCCTCCTTGTTGAGCCCGACCCATTCTGAGAAGACCTCCTCTTACGGTTGATGAGTAAGGACAAACAGTAAGGTGCTGTTCTTCCCTTCCTGAAAACGCAAAAAAAAAAAAAATGCCATAAATAAATACTTATAGTAAGAGCGAACATTTCACAATCTACTCGCTTATACGAATCCGGATTAATCCACTGCAGTAAGGATTTACCGACTGCGGCTCAGAAGAGCTTTGGGATGGTTTTATACATGGGTAATTCCACAGCTGCCAAGAGGTGGCGCCAAGCCCCTCCTAAGAACCGCTGCTCCCGGGCCAAGGACTAGTTGGTCAAGCGCTTATTTTTTCAGAGAGCTTTGGAGTTTACTTTCTCTTTGGAGAAGGAAGTCTTGGTAAGTAAGAAGGTTTTTCTGCGTTTTTCAAGTTATTGTGTGGTCGTTTCAAATGAGAAAGAAAATGCTAACGTCAGTGAGGGAATACCTTCCTTTGAAACTTTTGCAAAACAATTCTATGGTAGTGCTTTCAAGTGTGAACGCCATCAGGACAGATCCTGTGAGCTACGGCAGACAGAAGACAGCTGCATTTCAGCGGTAGCCACGGGAGTGAGCCGACTCGCTTGCCTTGTTATTATTTTTGAACTGGTTTGGGCTGTTTTCTCCTTTCACAAAGTTTGTAGTTGTGTGTGTGGTTTCCCCGTCACCTGGCACTATAATCTTTGATTGGTCTGTACCTCTCTCTAAGTCATGAGCGTTTTGGAGGAAGGGCTTAGTTTGGTCACTCTTAGTGAACTCGTTTTCCCTGCACTAGTTGTCCAGAAAGGACTCTGAATGAACATTATTTAAGTGGCCGGAGTGCCTGAGGCCAGATTCCCAAACTCTCTGTAACTCTGACTCCAGCAGGTGGCTGGCACTGACAGGGCCAGGTTTCTCCTGCTTTGTTTTTGTGTTG
Source organism: Rhombomys opimus (assembly GCA_010120015.1). Classification (NCBI taxonomy): domain Eukaryota; kingdom Metazoa; phylum Chordata; class Mammalia; order Rodentia; family Muridae; genus Rhombomys; species Rhombomys opimus. The sequence continues at coordinate 815,564 of REGO01000357.1, forward strand.
ACTTGATTGCAGACCCTTTCCTGCTCTTGCCCTTACTGGTAACTTCCTACCCTTCCCTTTCTTGTCGCCTTAACTTTTATAGCGCTCCCTCCACCCACCACCTTTCGGTTTTAAAATAGGAGTTATGCCAACTGTTCTTTTTCCTTTCCTTTGTTTTTGATGTATTAAACGAATTCTTACTCTTGTCTCATCATACTTTAAAAAAATCTGAACTTCTGAATTTTTCAGTGCCCCCCCCTTGTCCCACTCCCTGGGCTTATATATACACTAAAGTTCAGGGCTGTTTCTCAGAATGTGTAGTCTAAGGTTTTAAGAGTTTCAGCAGGACTCACGGGTGTCCTCATGGCCACATGGTGGCTGAATGACAGTCTTCTCAACACAGACACACAAGCTGTCAGAGCCTGTGTGGGATAGGGCCTAGCCCATGCATGTTAATTCTCCACCGTCGTGTCGCAGAGGCTGGCCTCTTTATGTGTGTAGTGACATTATAGATAACAAAAGCATGCTTATTTGCATACAGAACTTCATTTGGGGTATGCTTTAAGAGAACTTTAAAGTTTTTAAAACTTAATAGTTCTTTGAGAATTCTATACGTCTTTTGATTGTATTCACCCCTCCCCCATTCCTCCCTGATCCAGCCTCTTCCCTGCCCACCCACTTTAGTATACTCCTTTTTTTCCCCTCAAGTCCAATTTGTGCTTTCTGTACACCCTTGGATACGTGACCTCCCACTGGAGGGTGTTCATCTACCAAGGGCTCCGTCCTCAGAGAAAACCGACTCTCCTCCTCCCAGCAACTCTCAGTGAGGTGGGGGAGTTGATGCCCACCTCCCTCTCAGGCTAAAATCCTGGCAAAAACAACTGTTTACAAGATTTCAAGGTAATAGTCTGAGAGAATAAAATATTTGTTAAAAGTTTCAAAGTTTTGTCAAAACTCTGCAAGTATAAGAAAGAAAATTAAAGATAGGAGTGGTAGCACACGCCTTTAGTCACAGCACTCAGGAAAGCAGAGGCAGGCTGATCTCTGTGAGTTCAAGGCCAGTCTGGTCTACAAAGTAAGTCCAGGACAGTCAGAGTCTACACAGAGAAACCTGTCTTGAAAAAGAAAGAAAGAAAGAAAGAAAGAAAGAAAGAAAGAAAGAAAGAAAGAAAGAAAGAAAGAAAGAAAGGAGGGAAGGAGGGAGGAAGGAAGGAAGGAAGGAAGGAAGGAAGGAAGGAAGGAAATAAAGAAAATTAAATTATGTTATGACTTGGACATAAATACTATTAGCATGATTTCTTTTCACATTCTTCCCCACCTTCATAGGCTTTATGTGTGCCGAGTTCTGATTTGTATTTTTACAAGTTTTGTCTGCACACACATGCAGCTTGGTAGTCTTCCATTCACGGGGTTTTAATAGTACCTGAGCCTTCATGCTGAGCTGCGTTATGAATGTCATCGTTTTCTACGCTAGCCCTTCTTATATTTCCAGTTTTCACCATGTCTTGAGTATGCCCATAATCTCACTTTGCCTTCAGTAGGATTGCTAAAATAAAGACCAATGTATTTTAAAGGAATGTATGTAACTTGCCAAATTACCAAGTGGAATTGTACTGATTTTTCTTTCCTACTCAGTAGTGTCTTCGTTAGGGTTTCTATTGCTGCAACAAAACACCATGACCAAAAACAAGTTGCGAAGGAAAAGGTTTCTTTGGCCTCCACATCACTGTTCATTATCAAAGGAAGTCAGGATAGGAACAGCAAAAATAGAAACCCTAAGACGAATTGGTATCTGCGTGGCAGGATGTTGCTGTGACAGCCCTCACCATGGTTTGGGGAGGATTGTGGAAGGACTCTGGAACTTTGGGCTAGAAGAACCTTTTCGTGTTAAAGAGCTCTGTGGGAGATGCTCTGTAGGAGCTTGGAAGATAAAAATGTTGCTAGCAGTGCAGAAGATGGAGGCCTGGCTTGTGAAGTTTCAGAGGGAAGATTAAAGACTCTATCAGGGCTGTTAGCTATTTTGATTTGAGATTCTCTGGTTTTGGTTAGCTGGGGCTGAACAATCAGTTAGCTGTGATTAACAAGATTCCAGAACTACTGAAGTGAAATCTTTGCTTTACTGGGTCAGCTGGAGCTAAGAATTCAGCAGTGATTAAAAACTAACCAGCATCACTGAGGTGAAATCTTCTGGGAAGTGTTTCCAAAGAGCACAGAGGAGCTTGTGTTCCAGAGGCAGCCATAGTTGTACCTCAGGTTGGCAGCTGGGCTTGGTAGTGTGAGACTCACCCAGGTGGTACTGGTTCTGAAGACACGAGGGGGTCGTGGAGAGTAGCTGAGGCTTGGCACTGTGAGAGGCAGGGAGAAGCCATTGCTGAAGGTGCAGCCTCAGGGGCAGCTGAAGGCTCAGGACCGCAGGGCTCATGCACAGAGGTTGGGGCGTGGCACCATGAAGAGAGCCTAGGAGAGGCCATTGGTGAAAGTGCAGCCCAGGTGCAGCAAGGGACCCGGCAGTTTTGGAGATGCCACTACCGCGGGCTGACCACCAAGAACTGCAGCGGCGGGGACTGGAGCCAGCCTGCCAAGGTGCAGAGACGAGGCTGTGTGTGCTGAGAGAGCAGAGCCGGAGGAGTGACCCACGCCCTCTGGAGGAGTCGGAAGCTCATGTGTGGATCCAGGCATTGGGCACTGAGTTATTTATACTGCTGGAGATCAGGGTTCAGATTGTGACTGTGACCTGGTTCTTCCCTCTTGACGACAGTATTTGATTTAATTTTGATTTTTACAGGAGCCAACAGCTGAAAGACCTGAAAAGAGATTTTGGATTTTTTGTTTTTTAGAGAGATTGGATATTTTAAAGAGATTGAAATTTTAACATGTTTTAATTCGTAAGGACTGTGAGACTTTTAGTTATATTTTAATGTGAGACCTTAGGGATGAATATGCATGGAAGGGTTGTGTTTGTGTGTCAAGTTCCTTTTCCTTCCTTCCTTCCTCCCTTCTTTCCTTCCTTCCTCCCTCTTTCTTTTCTTCCTTCCTTCCTCCCTTCTTTCCTTCCAATATTATTTTGATATAGCCAAGAATGACTTTGAATTCTTGATCCTCTTGATCCTCCTGCCTCTACCTCTGGGTGCTGGGATTACAGGAGTGTGTCACCCCACACACAATCATTGATTTATTGGTGGTTGGGTTATCTGTGCTTATTTATTTGTGTACACATGACGTAGAACATGCATGGAGGTCAGAGAACAACTTGAGGGAATTTGCTCTCTTCTTTCGCCATGCAGGACCCAGGGATTGAACTCAGGCTGTCAGAGTTAGCAGCAGCGCCTTTACTCACTGAGCCACCTCACTGGCCCAACGTTTGTTTCTTAATAGTCCCTGGTGTCTGGTCCTTCTTGCCCCTGCTCCCTTCGTGGCCATCTTTCACGGTGGGTCCATATGAATCAAGATGCCGTTTCAGCAGTTCCTCTACCCAGAAGCATCCAAGTCCCACTTACCCCGTGACCATTTTGCCATTCCCAGTACATTTTCCAGTGATGAGCAACGGGTCGCTCTGTAAACAGCACTGAGCGACAGTCAACAGTGGAGACCCGCTTCTGGTTGTTCTTCAGTACAGGGCACTGTTTAGTAAGTGTCTGCCTCTGTGGCCCAAGACCATGAGTGGTGTTTTCTGAACAGAACCGAACCGGAGAGAGGGTGGACTAGCCTGTTTGTCGCAATCATCTGTCCTCAGTGAAACACCAGGTCTGCGGGTCTGTGCGCCCGCCCCTCAGGTAATCTTTTCTTATCATTCAACATCATGGACATGTTCATGTCTGTGATCTGGTGTGAGGCATGTGAGGCCTTCCTCACATGCCTTAAATAATAGTTATTTGTTATGACTATTATTTATTGTCTTAAATAATAGTTATTGCAGACATACTTTAGCCTCACACACCTTCTAGAGTTTTCCGTGTGCTTTCCTTTTTCTTCCCGAGACATGTTATCCCTATGTAGTCCAGGCTGGCCTAAAACTCTCAGTCTTCTTTGGGTCTTCTCTAGGCAGATATCACACTGCATCACTGTGGCTGGCTTCTCCCATTTTGTGTTAACTGTGGGAACTTCAAAGTTTCTGCCTGTCGCCTGCTGAATCCCATTCCCTTCAGTTTGTACCTTTAGGCTAATAGTGGTTAGAAAATGCACACTCCTTTTTACTAAACTGTTCGTCAAAAGATGAGATCCAGTGGCCAAAAATAAACCCCTGGCATCAAAAGAACAAACGACATGAACCTCTGCTAAGAACCACGTGCTTCTGTTTCCCTGGAAAGGGTATGCTGACAGTGAATGGCGAGCGTGACAGGGGCAGGGGTGAGAGGAGGAGGGCAGGAGGCCGCTGTGAGAATTATGTTGTTTGTGGAGACTTGTTCGACTTCAAGAGCTGAACACAGCCTCTTGGTGGCTTCTGTCCCCCTATTTGCATCAGAGCCTGAATGCTGTAGTTCTTGAGTGTCCATCTGTGTTGATGTCCTTGAGCGTCTTTGCCCCTTTCCCTGCCTCCATCCTCCATCCCTTTCTCTTCTTGCCCTGCTTTCTTTCTTCTTTTTTTTTTTTTTAAGATTTATTTATTTATTTATTTATTTATACAGTACTCTGCTTGCTTGTACACCTGTATGCCAAAGAGGGCACCAGATCTCCTTACAGATGGTTATGCCCCACCATATACTTGCTGGGAATTGAACTCAGGACCTTTGGAAGAGTAGACAGTGCTCTTAACCTCTGAGCCATCTCTCCAGCGCCTTGCCCTGCTTTCTTTGTGTGTATATATCCTTTCTTCCTTCTCCTTTCTTCTCTGGCCTTTGGTTTGTCTGTTGCTTGTCCTTTGTTACTTCTGGCTCAGGTGGCTGCAGCTAGTATATTTGTCTTTAAATTTTGTTTTGACAAACACCACCCAGGAGGCTGCTCCAGCCCTGAGTGTGACAAAAAGGCGAAAGTCCTTCAGGAAGCCCCCAGGCAAGTCAAAACAAATAGTCACAGTACTTTGATTAAAAGTTCATATTGCCCCCTGTGGCTGCAGGCTGAGAAAATATCACATAAAAATATGGGGATGGTGATGAGTGAGAGAGTGGATGAAGAAAGCACTTGAGAATTCTGGGAAATGGAAGTTTAAGAGCCACCACCTAACCTTTCTTTACTCATCCTAATGTCTCTCTTTTCTCTAGAGCTTGAACTAGTAAAATGCTGTGAAAAACACTAATGGCCCCCTGGGACAGCCATTTCAACATGAGTCAAGGCAGAGATCCCATCATGGGAAGTTTCCATTTTGTCTGCATGCTGGCCATAACAGTCAGAAGCATGGCCAAGTTCTCCGATGAACTTGGGTCTACTGTAGACTATTCAAACAGGAACCTTACTAATGTCCCAAAAGACCTGCCACCAAGAACAAAAACCTTAAATCTGTCTCAAAACTCTATACCCGAGCTCCGGATGACTGACATCAGCTTTCTGTCAGAGCTGAGAGCTCTGATACTCTCCCACAACAGAATATGGAGACTTGATTTTGGTGTGTTCAAGTTCAATAGGTATTTAGAATACTTGGATGTTTCACACAATCAATTGCGAAGCATCTCTTGCTGCCCTCTGGTGAGCTTGAGGCACTTAGACCTCTCATTCAATGACTTTGACGTCCTTCCTGTGTCGAAGGACTTTGGCAACTTGACACACCTGAGTTTCTTGGGATTAAGTGCTGCGAAGTTCCGACAGCTGGATCTGCTCCCAGTTGCTCACTTACACCTAAACTACATTCTTCTGGACTTCGTGGGTTATCGTGTAAAAGAAGGCGAGACAGAAAGTCTTCAGGTTCTGAATACCAATGTTCTCCATTTGGTCTTTCATCCAGACAGCTTGTTCTCCGTGCAAGTCAACATATCTGTAAATACTTTAGGATGTTTACAGCTGAGTAATATTAAGTTGAATGATGAAAACTGCCAACAGTTAATTACATTGTTATTAGAACTCACCAGAGGTCCAACCTTACTGAACTTGACTCTCCACCACATGGAAACAAACTGGAAGTGTTTGGTTAAACTTTTCCAATCCCTTTGGCCCCAAGCAGTGGAGTATCTCAACATCTACAACTTAACAATAGTTGAGAGCATCAATACAGAAAATTTTACTTACTCGGAGACGGCACTGAAGGGCTTGAAGATAGAGCATGTTACAATCCAAGTTTTCATTTTTTCAAAGGAGGCGCTGTACTCTGTGTTTGCGAAGATGAACATTTCGAGGCTCAGCATCTCAGACACGCCCTTCATCCACATGCTGTGCCCTCAGCTCCCAAGCTCATTCGTGTTTCTGAACTTCACCCAGAATGTCTTCACAGACAGTGTTTTTCAAGGCTGTTCCACCTTACAGAGATTAGAGACACTTATCTTACAAAGGAATGGCTTGAAGAACCTTTTGAAGGTAGGTCTCATGACAAAGAATATGTTCTCTCTGGAAACTTTGGATGTTAGTTTGAATTCCTTGGATTCTCATGCCTATGAAGGGACATGCACTTGGGCTGAGAGCATATTAGTGTTGAATTTGTCTTCAAATATCCTTACAGACTCTGTTTTCAGGTGCTTACCTCCCAAGGTCAAGGTCCTAGACCTTCACAATAACAGAATTACAAGCATTCCTCACAAAATCACTAAACTGGAAGCTTTGCAGGAACTCAACGTGGCAGCCAATTCTCTAACTGACCTTCCTGGATGCGAGGCCTTCAGCAGCCTTTCCGTGCTGGCCATCGACCACAATTCAGTGTCCCACCCCTCAGCAGAGTTCTTCCAGAGCTGCCAGAATATCCGGTCCGTAAGAGCAGGGGACAACCCATTCCAGTGTACATGTGAGCTGAGAGAGTTTGCCAAAAGCCTAGGCCAAATACCAAGCGCAGTGGTGGAGGGTTGGCCTGGCTCTTACACCTGTGACTACCCAGAAAGCACTAAGGGAACCCCACTGCAGGAGTTCCGTATGTCTCCACTGTCCTGTGATACCGTTCTGCTGACCGTCACCGTCGGGGCCAGCGTGCTGGTGTTGGCCGCCACCGTGGCCCTCCTCTGCCTCTACTTTGATCTGCCCTGGTACCTCAGGATGCTGTGTCAGTGGACACAGACCCGGCGCAGGGCCAGGAACACCCCCTTAGAGGAGCTCCAGAGGAATCTCCGGTTCCACGCTTTTGTCTCATACAGCGAGCATGATTCTGCCTGGGTGAAGGATGAATTGCTGCCAAACCTAGAGAAAGATGACATACGGGTTTGCCTCCATGAGAGAAACTTTGTCCCTGGCAAGAGCATTGTGGAGAATATCATCCATTCCATCGAGAAGAGCTACAAGTCTGTTTTTGTGTTGTCTCCGCACTTCATCCAGAGTGAGTGGTGCCACTATGAGCTCTACTTTGCCCATCACAGTCTCTTCCACAAAGGGTCTGATAACTTAATCCTGATCTTGCTGGAACCCATCCAGCAGGACACCATTCCCAGTCGGTACCACAAGCTGCGGGCTCTCATGGCGCAGAGGACTTACTTGGAATGGCCCATGGAGAAGAGCAAACGTGGACTGTTTTGGGCCAACCTTAGAGCTTCTTTTATTACAAAGGCAGTATTAGTCGATGAGGATAATGTGAACACTTGAAGCACGGGTTCACAACTTAGTAAACTGTCAGCATGGCTCTGGCGAGCGCTGTGGCTTTAGGTTCCTTTTGGGAGGTCCTTCTGTTGTGCTGTCTTCGTTTGGTCTCTATGACTATGATAAACAACATGACCAAAAGCACCTTGTGGAAGAAATGGCTTCTTTTGGCTTATCCTTGCAGTCTGTTGGGAAGGGAAGTCAGGGCAGGACTAAAGCCGGAATCTGGAGGCAGGGGTTGAGGTAGAGGTGGGGGAAGAATGCCGCTTTCAGCCTTGCTCTCCGCATCCTGTCCGATGTGCCACGCAGGAATGGGGGTGGGCTGGGCCCCCATTGCAGTGTCGATCAAGAACACGCTCCTGCAAACGTGCCTACAGGTCAGTCTGATGGAGACATTGTCTCAGCTGAAGTTCTCCCTCCCAAGTATGACCCTATGGTGTGCTAGGATGACAAAAACCAAAACAACACAGATGGTTTGGAGCTAAAATGTCCTCGGAGGCTTGTGCTTGAAGGCCTTGAAGAAAAATCTGATTGTGCTGTAGTAGTTTATGAAGATGCTAACTTCATTAATGGACTTTTCCACTGCTGAGTTCTCAGCTGAATGGACAGTTAGGGTAGGCCCTAGTTACAGGAAGGAATTCATGGGGGCCGACTTTGAAGGCTACGTTTTTCTTCCAAGACTCATTTTTCTTGTTCCTAATGCAGGGTCTCCCCATGTATAGTCCGAGTGTCCCTGCGCTCTGAGCGCTCCTGCCTCAGCCTTCCAGGTGCCGGAGTTACCGGGGTGACCACCACAGTTATCTTAGAAGTGTTCTTCCCCCTCACCCCTTCTCTTTGCTTCCTTATCACCACGAGGTAAACAACCCCTCCATCACCTGCCCCACTGCCATGATACCACATAGCCAGCCTCAGGTCCCAAAGCCAGGAACTTAAATGAACGGTGGAACCCATGATCATGTCTTCCTTCGTTTTCATGGCCTTCTGTCACCGTGGCACAAAGCTGGCAGTTGCCACTTGTTTCCCACATGGCTTTGACAGAGACTTGACGAAAGCCCCACAGAGCTGTGGCGTGAAGCTGTGGGATGATGGGGACAGTGGCAGCTCAGTCTCATCTGGCTGTGCTGTCCACTTTCGTGTTGATGGCCTGAGTAAATACTCCACCATTCACAGGAAGCTTCCTCCCCAACTCTTTTCCCAGATGAGCACTGTGAGCAGGAGTCTACATGGCTTCATGTTAGCAAGAAAGAAGGCAAATTCAATTGTATGTGTCAGTCCGGGGAGAGTCCTGTAGGTCCTTGCTGGCCTTGGGCTGAGCTCTGCTGTCCTGTAGATAGATTACCAATCTATCTAGATTGAGAATTGAATTGAACAGCAGTTTGTTGGTAGGCATCAAGGACTGAAACATGCTCCTCGGTTTAGAGGAGAAGTCTCCGTTGATGCTGCAAACTATGGCAGCGCTACTGGTGACCTTTTTCTCTTTTCACCTACTTGTGTGTTTTGACTTTCCTTAGTAAACATTTTAGTTTGATAATAAAAAATTGAAGTTACTGAAAACTTTTGTTTGGGAAAACAATAGATATTTGATCTTGTGAAGAGCTTTTAAAATATTAAAGTAGAAAGGCATATGCCTTTAATCCTCTCCTCAGGAAACAGGGGAAGATGGATCTCTGAGTTTAAGGTCAGCTTTATCTACACAGTGAGACCCTGTCTCAAAAACAAATAAATAAAGTACCAATGGTGTGCTGAAGCTGGCTTGTGTAGACTTGCACAACTGCTAAACAGCCAGCAATTCTGCGGCAGGGCTAGCAGCAGCCAGAAACCAGCTGTGGAGGGAGTATTGGCATTCCAAATACCAACAAATGCCAAAACCAGGCTCTTCTTAAACCTTGTTCATCAGCTCTCAGCTGAATGGCAACAATAACCAAGGAAAAGCCTGAGCTTAAATCTACATAAAATATATAAATTCATTGTTTCAAGAAATGGTGCAAAGATGAGCAGGAAGTGAAAGGTCTACAGTTTGGAAGGGCCAATGCCAGTAACAAAAAAGAGAATTACATCAAGGTACTAAAGTAGAATCCTAATATGAAAACAGGAATACCCCATGAACAGATAATTCACTAAAGAGATACAAACTGTAGATAAACATGGAAAACTCCCATCGGCATAACAAGGTGAAAAAGAAACAATTGTGAAATACTGCCCCACATCGCCGAAGGTGAGAGAAGCCGCCCAGCCCCCAGACCAAGCCTAAGGCCGGCACAGGCCCTGCTCCGCCACTCTCAGTTTTGTGATCATAGATGATGACGTTAGGGGCTCTCACTGCTTCTAGGTGTATTTCCAGGTCTTGTATGCTTCATGTCATTGCTGTCACAGCAGGGTTGTTTTTGGTTTTGGTTTTTGGGGTTGTTTTTTTGATTTGTCTTTGTCCCTTTAAAGTGGTACTAGATATCATGCCTCCATACACAAGTTGCTCAATAAGAAGATGCCCAGATGAAACCAGAAGTTATCCAAACAAGCAGACACAAAACAAACAAACAAACAAACAAAACAAAACAAAACAAAAACCCAAACAAAACCCAACACAGAGACACAGGGAGCATGGAAAAGCAAGCCAACAGCACCGCCCAAAAGATCAGGGGGAAAAAAGATGAGCAACTGAATACAAAGATGCTGAGATAGTGTAGCCCTTGGTAGACTGAATATGCTCCAGTGAAATACCATGCATCCAAGAATATTTGAGCAGCACAAATTGGTCTTGAAAAAAAAAATTTAAAGGACACAAAGTTAGGTGGGCAGGGAAGGGGAGTAGATCTGGGAAGAGCTGGGGGATGAAGCTGATCAAAACACATGTATAAAACTCTCAATGAACTAATAAAAAAATTTCAAAGCTACCCAAAAAAGTAAAATACTAGATAAAAAAAGTTCACTTAAAAATGAACAGTGACCTGAAAGAGAATGCAAATAAGTGAAAGAGTTCCATCCAGAGCCTGGAGAGGAAAGTCAGCAACACAGAAGAAAAAAAATCAGCCACATGGAGGAGAAAAATTAGGAATGTGGATGAAAAAGTAACATGAAATATTCAGCATGAAAATTAAGATTAAAAAATTAATAATAAATGCTAGACAGTCAGTAGTGGTGTACGCCTTTGATCCCAGCACTTAGGAGGCAGAGGCAGGTAGATCTGAGTTCGAGGCCAGCCTGTTCTAGCACAACCAGGGCTAAACAAAGAAATCTTGTCTCAGAAACAAGACAAGACAAAATCATAAATGCTGGGCATGAAAAACTCAGTGCATCCAATGGAAACATAGAGGGTTTCACCAACCAACTGAATCAAGCTGAAGAGAGAGTATCAAGGGTGAGGACATAGTTGACAAAATACTGCACTTAGCAATCAATGTGAAAACAAACGAGCAGGCCTACACTAAGAATGCTGAGACACGGCCAGGAAACCACGCACAGAGAAAGAGGGCTGACGTCGACAACGAGAGCATGGGGAAGCTGTTCAATGACGCTATAGCAAAAATTCCCCAAATCCAGACACTCAAACACAAGAGGTGTTTAAAGTTCCAAGTAGACATGACCAGAAAAGACCTTTCCCACAACGTATTATAGTCAAAAATACAAAGCAAAGAAACCATACTAAAAAGGAAAAACTCATAAAAGCAAACATCGGAATGACATTAAATTCCTTGTCAGCAACCTTAAAATTCAGGATAACGTAGGAAGGTATATTTCAAACTCTGAAAGTCAAGCAAGTGTGCTATACCCAGTTAAACCATCATTTAAAATTGATGGATAAATTAAGGGTACTTTAAGATAATCATAACCTAAGACAGTTCATGATACTAGGCTGGTACTGTATAAAGGAATATTGCACACAGAGAAAGAGGACATTCAGTCTGAATATTTCTGTTTTCTGGAGCAGTTTGAGGAACACTCAACTAGGTTTTAAGAGTTTGGGAGCTTTTTCAGTTTTTGTTTTAATACGAATTTTTAATTTTCCCCGATAGAGATAGGGAGGCTGAACGCCGGCTCAGTGGGCAAAGCACTTGCAAGAGTGTGAGGAGTTAAATTTGGATCTGCGTTGCCCACATAAGGGCCAGGCAAGTGTGGTGCCCCCCCCCCCAATACCAGTGCTGGCTGGGCGGAGACAGAGATCCCTGAGGCAAGCAGACCAGTGAAGCTAGATTAGTCCAAGAGCTCTGGGTTCAAGTGAGAGACCTTGCCTCAAAATACATGGTAAAGAGTAACTGCACAAGAGACACAACGTCAGCCTCCGGCCTTCACACACATATGTGCACATATGCACACACGTGTGAACACACATACAAGCCAAGACAAAAGCTATCCATTAATAAGTCCCTTGATTTCATTGCGATCTACCAAAATCTCCCTTGTTTCTTCTCTAATTTTATTAATTTAGGATTTCTCTTTGTCTTATAATTACGTTGGCTAGCATTTTGTCTACCTCATTAATTTTCACCTCTTTGAGTGAGTATAGTATGGCTATTTAGTCTCTTTTAGTCTCTGCTTTATTAATTCAGGAGCGTTTCTAGAAGATCATACAAGTTGGTTTCAATCCATGGGTCAACAAACACATATTATTAAGCGTAAGATGGTGCCCCACCACGCCTGGCTCAGGCGCCTAATTTTCAACAACGTTGTTAAAAACCTGCGCTGGAGACCATCATAGTGATGGATAGTTTTAATCCTCGCACTCCGGGGGAAGAGGCAGGTTATTCTCCATGAATCTGAAGTCAACTTGGTCTACGTAGTAAGTTTCAGGTCAGCCATACCTACTAGTGAGACATTGTCTCAAAAACAAAGCAAAATAAACAAACAGATAAAACACACACACACACACACACACACACACACACACACACACACACATCGGAGAGAAACAGTCTCTTCAACAATTGGTGTAGGGAAAACTGGATATCCACATGTAGAAAAATGAAACTAGACCCATATTTGCTACCTTACACACAAAAAAAAATTCAAAATGCCTCAAAGATCCAAAGTCAAGGCCAGACCTTCAGACTGCTAGAGGAAAACATGAACGACACTTCAAGACACAGACATAGAAAAGGGTTCCAGCAGTCCAGGAATAATCTCGAGAACCAACATCTGGGATTTCATGACAACAAACCCCGCTCCCCTGACGAAAAAAAGCAAGCACCATAGTAAAGGGAAGCATTGGAGAGCCAAATCACTAATCTACTAACTGGGCAAGTGCATTGAGCAGACGGTTCTCAGCCGAAGGAACATAAATAGCCAATAAAGGAAGGGCTCAGCGTCCTTAGGCATTAGCAACACAAACTGAAATTGTGTTAAGATTCAGCCCACTCTAGAAGACTGTAATCGAGACACTGAATGGCAACAAACGCTGGCAAGGATGTGGAGAAGAGTCTTCGTGCACACCTGTGGGTGCAAACTTGTGCAGCCACGGTGGAAATGAGAATGGAGCTGGAGCAAAGGCTGAAAACAGCTGCCAGGTGCCCCATTACTCACTTCACATTATATTTGAATTGTATGTTCAAATTGAGTCAAATATAATGAGGCATATGCAAATGAGGCCCATTAAATGAGGGCTGTCCAGAGGGCTCAGCCTAGGAAGCAGGTGCTGCGTGAGCTTGGGAATCTGAGCTCAAGAAGGAGAGAACTGACTCCACAAAGCTGTCCTGTGATCTTCACATATGCACCTTCTCCCCCAACGCATCATACACACATGAATGCACAGCAATAACAATACAGAATTAAAAAGACAGGTAAGTTCCAGGATACAGCCTAATGGCAGAGCACCTCTACTTTTTAATTTTATTCTTCTTTCATATATTATGTCCTGACCAGTTTCCCCTCCTTTCCATCACATCAGTAGGAGGAAGAGGGTCCCACAAGCAGGCAAAAGAGTCAGCGACAGCCCTCATCCCCACTGTTAGGATTTCCATACGAACATCGAGCTGCTCAGCCATAACACATGTACAGAAGACCTAGCTCAGGCCCCTGTGGGCTCCCTGATCGCAGCGAGTCCCCACAGGTCCTGGTCAGTTGGTCCTGAGGGCCTGTGTTCTCATGGTTCCCTGACCTCTAAGAGCATGTGAGGTCCTGGGTTTGGTCCCCCAGCAATGCAAGACAAAAATGTAAGTAGAAACAGGAAAGTAAACTACAACAAAAAGACAATCCTGGCTGTCCTGGAACCCACTCTGTAGACCGGGCTGGCCTCGAACTCAGAGCTCTGTCTGCCTCCACCTCCTGAGTGCTGGGAGGCCTGCTTTTTTCTAAGGGGAGGTAAAGGGTGTATGAATCTAGAGGAGAGAGGAGAGAAGGTGGAAGGCTGAGGGGGGAGGAAAGGAAAGGGAAATTGTGATCAAGGTGTAACATGAGAGAAGAATAAAATTAAAAAATAGAGGGGCTCTGCTGTTAGGCTGTATCCTGGGCCCTACCTGTCTTTTTTATTTTGTTTTTCACAAAAAGGGGAAATAATTTGAATGGAGATATATATAAATGGTCAAAACATACATGGGAAAAATGTTTGACACCAATATTAGCCAGAGAAGCACAAATTAAAACCATAGTGTGGTACCAGTTTGTGTCCAGTTGGGTGGCTTAAAATGGTTAGATAATGAGAGTGTTAGCAAAGATGTGGGACACTAGAATTCTTGTAGGGTGCTGCTGAGGCAGGGTAAGGCTGCAGTTGCCTCAGCCTGGCTGTTCTCCGGAAGGCTAAACAGAATCCCCACACCAAACAGCAACCCCAGTCCTGGGCACATCTCAAGAGAAAATATGTCTAAATATGTCCCCCAAGATGGGAACACATTTCTCATAACAGCATTGCTCACAGGAGCCATGATGTTCATCTGGTGATATGAAAGGACAGATGTGGTATATTCCTACACCTGAAAATTGTCCAGCAGTAAAATGGAATTTTGGCAGGGTGATGGCGCATGCCTTTGATCGCAGCACTCAGGAGGTGGAAGCAGGTGGATCTCTGTGAGTTCAAGGCCTACAGAGTGAGTTCTAGGACAGCCAGGGCTACACAGAGAATCCTTGTCTCAAAAAGCAAAGAAGGAAGGAAGGAAGAAGAGAGAAAGAAAGAAAGAAAGAAAGAAAGAAAGAAAGAAAGAAAGAAAGAAAGAAAGAAAGAAAATGTCCATTTGTGAGACAGCATGGGTGAACCATGAAAACATGATGCTAGGAAAGAAGCCAGTCAAGAAGGACCCCAGATCGTAAGTATTTAGAAGAAACAAATCCATAGACATTAGTGTCTTCTGTATCGGAGATTGGTGAGTGTGTTCAGGTGCAGAGTGATGGGCGAGAGACACAGTGGTCCATCTCAAGGTGATGAAATCTCCTAAATTGATTGTGATGATCATTACACAACTCTAAAGTCATCAAAGGTACTTATGTTGTTGAAAAGGCTTTATGGTGTGTGAATCATAGTTTGTTTGGTTTTTTTTTTTTTTTTTGCTTTCTTTTTTTTTTTATTTTTAGAGTATTTATAATTCAACAAAGCTTAAAAAAAAAAACAAACTAATCACAGATCAAACCTTCCTGTCAGCTGATCTACACTGTCCTGGATCAGACATGCCTGTGTATAGGACATAGGGGACAGGAATGTCAGGGGATGCCTGAAGTACAGAAAGGGATGTATGCTTGCGTGTTCTCACGGCTGTGACAGTGTCAGCTAGCCTGGTGCTGGCCAGCATGGTGGGCCGTAGCCACACATGATCACTGAGCCACTGAAATGTGGGTGGCCCAACCGAGATGAAGAGAACACACACCAGACTTTGAAGACTTAATTAAAACACTCTCATCCTAATTGATAATGTTTTGTATTAGATATACTTTTTTAATATTATAAAATATAAAATATAGTTTTAATACTTTTACAAACTTAAAAAGCCACATTCTCTGAGAGCCAAGGTTTCCCCGGGAGGGGCGGCTGTGTTGATACATGGGTATGCTTCATTACAAATTCATGTTTGTCAAGGGTTATGGGTAACGGGAGAAGAGAAGAGGGCAGAGGGCGGAGGGAAGTGGGGTGCTAAGATGGTGATGCGCTGTGCCTGGTGCCTCACCTCACTCCCCTTCTTCAGCAGCTTTCTTTTGAAACACAATGCCTTCTCTCCTCTGGCAATTTGGTTCATGTGTGCAATGTACGTTGATCATACATTTTAGCATATCTACTCCAACTCCCCCTATCACTCTCCCAGGCACCCCAACACATCTCTTCAGGCTTCATGTCTAATCTGCACCGCCCCCCCCACACCTTTAGTGCTGCCGGCTGGAATGCTGAGTTACGTGGTTGCTCGGCTTTGTGCAGATTTTGTGCAAGCAAACATAGTTGCAGTGAGTTCGTGAGTGCTGTGGTCACGCCACGCCCTGAAGCCAGCATTCCACATCATCTTCTCATCCTCCAGCTCTGACACGCTTCATGCTTCACCGTCCACACTGTTCTCTGAGCCTCGGGTGAGGGTTGATGTAGATTTCCCTTTTAGGGTCCTTTTCAGGGCTGAACACCCAGTAGTCACCTCTTCTCAGCACTTCGACAAGTTAGGAGTCTCTTCACGAAGTGATGACCACTGCAGAGAGAGGCTTCTCTGGCCAAGGGTGAAGGTTCTGCTATCTGTGCGTATAAACACTAACAGTCGAAGGCAGTTTGACAGTGTGTCCACTGAACACGACACCAGTGGTGAGTTCCCCCTCCAGGGCGTATGAGCGCCTTGTTCATGGTCGTCTCACTGCAAAAACAGAAGTATGCTTTTTCCTATGCCCATGTTAGCTCCCAGATAATGACATGGGGACCTATTCCTTTATCACTAAAATTTAGGGCACTGTAGCTGGGCAGATGCTCATCTAGTCTAACCCATCTATGCTGGTCTGGACGAATTCCCAGCCACAGGCTCGTCACCTGTCATGAAGTCTCACCCTGGCTGTTCCTGCTCCATCCGTGTCCTCATGGCGACCTTCTCATGGCGACCTCCTCGTCTTTCTTCTTCTCCACCTATGACCTTCCTCCTGGGACTCAGAAGTCCTGCCTTAACTCTCCTGCCCAGCTATTGGCTATTCGGCTCTTCATCAACCAATCAGAGATGATGGAGAGCAATTTTTACACAACATGGAGACAGGAGAATCTTCAATAGCAGTGGCAATGCCCACCAGCTCTCTGTGCACAGAAATCAGCATCTGGATACACAGTGCACAAGACCACCCCCACCATTGACCAGGTCTACGTACGAGGTGCCGGGAAGGACAGACCTGGCTCAAGGTGGTTGGTTACCTCCTAAGCTCTGTGCCACTATTGCAATGGTGCACACATTCTTAGGCATTTCTTTACATCTGGGATCACAAAGCCTGTGCCTCTGAGAGCTGTGACAGATGTTCTTGCTTGCTAGCCTGACTACATCTGGAATTAACTAAAAACCCAAGCTGCTATGGGGTATTTTTAGTCAATTGAATCTTTTGAGGTAGGGAGACACACATCCAATCATTTGAAATCAGAAGACCCCCCTAAATCTGGGCCACGCCTTGTGGCAGCCTATCTTAGGAACAAGGACGAAAATTCTGCTTTCTGCCTGTTTGCCTTCTCTGTTTGTCCATTTCTCACCATTACTAGAGCCCACTTCTTCAAGATCCCGACGTACACTGAAGACCAACTGAGACATCCAGCCTCCTGGACTGAACAGCTGGTGGAGACCTGGACTTCCCACTGTAGACAGCCATTGTCGAACCAGCAGAACCACAGCCTGCAAGCCATATCCCTGTGTAAATACAGGTTCACTGCCGGTTCTGCCCCTCCAGAGACCCCTGACTAACACAGGAGCCAGGGCCCGAATTCTCAAAGACATCCCCTGTCTCCGCTTATAATTAAAGGAAGAAGCAGTGGGGGATGGGCGAGTGAGTACTTCATTTTTTTTTTCTTTCAGTTTCAGAAATCTAACCACACATTTTCCCAAATAAACAAATTCTGAGTTGGGGAACAGAGGTAGGCAGATTACCCTGGAGCTGTGGTGCCTCTTCTTGGTTGTCAGCTTGACTACTGGAATTAAATATTCTCCATTAATCAAATTCTATGAGTTAGGGAACAGAGACAGGTCAAAATGAAACCCCAGAGTTCTTAGCTTAGGGGAAGTGAACCTCGTTCTCCATGCAGTAGAAAAGCTAATTACAGTAGAGGTGTGTGGAGAGAGGAGGACGGAGTCTGGTGGTCTCCATACTGTGACTGGACCCTGGCCTGGGGACACACACAGAGGCACCTGTCATTCTTTAGCGTCGCTGTCCATTCCTGTAGTTCTTTTCTAAGACTGTGACTGTCAGAATAGATTCCCTGAGTTTACTGACCAAAACAAAGCCAGAGGAAGTGTCTTGGCTCTTTTCTGAGAAAACAGAGCTTTAGTGGCATTGTCTCTTTACTCAGAGCTTTGTGATTTTGAAGAAAGTTAGATAATATCAATGGGAAAGGTTTGTGCCAAATCGCATCTGAAAATTAGTGACCCAAAGCTTGTACTGTTTCTCCTACAGTTCTCATGAATTATCTTTTCTCTTAAAGAGTAAAACTCTGCTCTTGTCTCCCCTCCCCCCTCAGACTTCCACTTCTCACTAGACAGTGAGCTGATCAAAAGACCAGAGGAAAAGCAAAGCTGGCTGGACACACAGGAACTGCATAGCCAGCGCCTCACAGCCACTGTGGTAGCAGGTTGGATTCAGGCAATACTGACCTACAAATTAGAAAAACCATTAGTGGGGACAGCAGTGAGACTGTCATAAAATACAGGACCAGAAATATATGACTCTATTTGAGTATAACTCTGAGAATTAGTTTCTTAGGCCATTCTACAAGAAAGAAAGAAAGAAAGAAAGAAAGAAAGAAAGAAAGAAAGAAAGAAAGAAAGGAAGAAAGAAAGAAAGAAAGAAAGAAAGAAAGAGAAATAGAGAAAGAGAGAGCAAGAGAGAGAAAGAAAGAAAGGAAGGAAGGAAGAAAGAAAGAAAGAAAGAAAGAAAGAAAGAAAGAAAAGAAAGAAAAAGGGAAAAATGGGCTTTAAGGTTTCTATGTGATGTAATTTCAGTAATTAACAATAGGTGGCAGTAAAGAGCCCTCTCTTTCAAAGCAGTTACCAGTTAAATGTTCTAGGAAGTGCTTGAATTTCTCACTGCGGGACAGGCAGGTTGTCTAGGTAAGTAAAACAAATTACTTTACTCTATTTTTTAAAATAAGGACCCGGTGGTAGTTACCATGTGGAAATAGAAAATATCCTGTAATTAAGTTATGGATGTTTCTCTTAAGTAGGCTTGTTTCTGATATTTACTTACTGTGACTGTGTGGCTTCAAACTAGTATTTGTCCAACAGTGGAAAGATTCCCCCATGTGGTTTGTTTTCAGGAGCTTGTGTGTGTGTGTGTGGTGATGAGTGCTTGGTCACAGATGTTTCTGGTTTTTGGACACAGCTGTTTTTCACTTAGATGACCTTTCTCTGCTTCCCCCTCTCCCCTCTCCTCCCCTCCCTTCTCCTCTCTTGCATCCTTATTCATATTCCTCTCATTGAAGGGTTCAGGAAAGCGGGACGGTGCTGTGGCCCACATACAGATGAGTGTGCCAACCAAGCGTCCACCTGCTGGGATGTAATACCCTCTTCAAGGCATGAAGAGAGAGGGAGCTCAGTCTAACTATGGCACTCGGAGGTGGTCCTATGGGAGGAAGCTGGGATTGGAGCCTGTCAGATCCGCAGAGCAGAAGGCCATGATTAAGTGCTGATGGCTTAATAAAAGAGTGACCAGAATACATGCGTGTGTCTTCATCTCTTGCCCAGAGATGCCCTGTGCTGAGCTGGGAGTCTGCCATCACGTCAGCACCAGATGTGGCCCCTTGGCTGAGGAGCAGAACTGTAAGTAAGATTAACTTCTCTTCTTTATCAAGCAGTCTGTCTCAGGCATTTCACCACGCTAATGGAAGAAAGACGGCAGTGTAATTCAGTTTCTCCCATTCAGCCCCATCATGCCCATTTGCACATGGCTCCTTGTGTGAGTGGCTCTTTGGGATGCTAGAGCAGGATGACCAGAACAGTTCTAGGGCTTTCTAAGGGCAATCCATGCCAGGAAAGGGATGGCCTCACGCTTCACGCGAACGCAGATGCGCTGTCATCTTTCTTGCTCAGGATATGTATGAATGCAGCTGGTAAAGAAGTCGGGATAGCAGGGCCCCCATGGACACCCCCACAGAAAGCTGAGTCCTGGGGGTGCTCTGGAGCCCGGCGAGGTCTACATCTGCAGCCTGGGGACTATTGTAGCACAGGCTTATTTCTGAAGACTGAATTCTTCACATCTATTTATGCCATCCGATGTATGGAGAGGGACACGTGGGCAGGAATCTGGCTCCTTGTTGGCACTGACGGCTTGTTTTCCTGATGCCGTTCTAGGGAGTTTTACGATTGCTGAGACAACTGCATAGCTGTGCAGCCTTTATTTGAAAGGCCTACTGTAAGGCTCATCTCAGCACGGCCCCCTCTGTTCTCATCTGCCACTGGACAGGTGACAAGGGGCCGATATCGAGATAGTATGGGTCAATAACTAAAGCAATGGCACGACCCCAAACAATGAAAAAATATTCATTTGATGAATGAATAAAAAAAATTTCCTGAAGCTTTTCTATCCTCAGATACCTCCAATATTGACTGGGTAAATGAATGAATGATTGATTCTTCTGACTCAATATTCTCATGGCTCTTAGGATCTGCTGTGGTTTGAATAGGAAGCCCCCCCCCCCATTGGCTCATGTATTTGAACATTTGGTGGCGCTGTTTGGGGAGGTTATGGAGTCTTTAGGACTTTGGAGCCTTGTGTCTGTGTGTCACTGGGGGTGGGTTTTGAGGATTGATAGCCAAGCCTCAGTTCCTTTCTCTCTCTGCCTCTGTATGTGGATGAAGATGTGATCATCTGGCTTCCTGCTGGCGCAGCCATGCCTTCTTCTTCATGACGGGCTCTGTCCACCTGGAACCATAAACTAAAACAAGCCCATTCTTCCTCAAGTTGCTTTGGACAGAATATTTTATCACAGCAGAGAAAAGTAACTAATATGGGCTTCAGCCCTAATTCCTAGCTGTGACCTACAAGGCCACAAGTGATCTTGGCCCTAAGCCTCTTGTGTTTGCTCCATCCCAGACTAACAGTGACTTCCTGTCCCTCAGACCAGCTCACCTCAAGTCCGTCCCAGGACTTTGCATTTGCCTTTTATTTGTATTTTATTTGCTAGAAGGGCTCTTCTTTCGGCTCTTTGGCTCTTCCTAGTTTCTGCCCCGGGACATCTCAAAAAGGATTTCTCCAGTGAATCAATCAAAAACAATTACTCAGCATTGTCTCTGTGATCATTGTGACCCTGCTTCCTGTTTTTATTACACTGAACCACTCCATGAAATTAACGTTAGCTGTTTATTAACAGGCCTTTGTCTTCTTCACTGGTCTAGGCCCTAAAACATGCCTAGTGGACAACCGAGTTACCTTGGCTGGACAAATAATGGATGAATGAATGACCTTTTACTGTGATCTTCAACAGCTTTTGAGTAAGACCAAAGTTAGATGGAGGTATCTGGGTGGGTAACGATGATGCCAAGGTGGTTCTGACTCAGCCACCAGGGAGGCTCTTAAGAAAGTTGTGGGATGCCTGAGCTTTTCATGTCAAAGCATGAAAGGACATGAAATGAGTCTCAGCCTGGGTTCTAGATGGGTGTTGGAGAGGGTCAGAGCGAGGGGAGTGTCTCAGGGTTACTACTGCCATGACCAATGAAACTTAGGGAGGAAAGAATTTATTTGGTGTACAAGTCCATACTATAGTCTATCATTGAAAGAAGCCAGGATGGGAACTCAAGCAGGGCAGGACCCTGGAGGCAGGAGCCGATGCAGAGGCCATGGAGGGTGCTGCTTACTGCTTTGCTTCCCCTTGGCGTGCTCAGCCTGCTTTCTTACAGAGCCCAGGCCCACCAGCCCAGGGATGGCACAGCCTACAATGGACCGGGCCCTCTCCCATCAATCACTCATTTTAAAATGCCTACTGCTGAATCTTTTGAGTTTTCTCAATCGAGGTTTCCTCCTTTCAGAGAACTCTAGCTTGTATCAAGTTGACATTAAGTTATCCAGGATAAGGAGTTTGCACGGATCACCTGTGTTCTAACCCTACAGCTCTTGCACTAAATCATCATGAATTTAATGGCTTAAGGCAAAGGAAACTTATTCTGGAGGCTGAAAGTACAAAGTCGGGCAGAAGGACTGTGGTTTCTCTGGAGCCTTCTCCAGCTCCTGCCGTATAAAAAGTTGTTTGGGACTAGCAAGATGGCTGAGGAGGTAAAGGCAGGTGCTGCGAAACCTGACAAGCTGAAGTCAAACCCTGGGTCTCACGCAGTGGAGGGAGAGAAGTGACTCCCACAAACAACTGCCTTGCACACATGCATTGTGGCACACACACACACACACACACACACACACACACACACACACACACGCGTATCTCTATCTATTTCTTTACATACAGCCATATCTATATATCACATTTATATATTTGTTTGATTAGAGTTTATACTATCGTTCACCTCTTCACCAGCTATCTAATTTATCAATCTTTCTGGTTTGGGGTTGTTTAATTCTAAAGAATGTAGCCTTCATTTCATGACTCTCTAATGACACAAATGTTTAATGCCTGATTTAATATAATCATTTAATGTGATTTTTTTTTCTAGGACCTGTACCCATGTGGAGATACTCTGAAGAACAGCAGCCTCAGGAATGTCTATACAATGACTAAATCAAATGCTATCATTTTCTATTGTTTCACTGTCTTAGGACTGATACTTATCAAAATGCAGTTGTCTGATGAGAGTGAGCTTATCATTAAGAGGCCAAAAGCAAACCTCACCAGTGTGCCCAAGGACCTACCCTTAAAAACAGCTATTTTAGATCTATCACAAAACAATATAACTGAGCTTCAGACTTCTGACATCTTCTCATTGTCCAAACTGAGGGTCTTGATAATGTCCCACAACAAACTCCAGTCTCTTGACGTCAGTGTTTTCAAATTCAACACAGACCTGGAATATCTGGATTTATCCCACAATGAGCTAAGGGTGATCTCTTGCCAACCAACAGTCAACCTCAAGCACTTAGACCTCTCCTTCAATGCATTTGACACCCTGCCCATATGCAAAGAGTTTGGCAACATGTCCCAGCTAGAATTTCTGGGACTGAGTGGTTCCAAGATACAAAATTCAAGCGTGCAGCTGATCGCTCATCTGAACATCAGTAAGGTTTTGCTGGTTATAGGAGACACTTATGGGGAAAGGGAAGATCTCGAGTGTCTCCAGCACATTAGTGCGGAGACTCTGCATATTGTTTTCCCTGCGAAAAGAGAATTCCGCTTTG
This sequence comes from Rhombomys opimus, assembly GCA_010120015.1. Taxonomy (NCBI): domain Eukaryota; kingdom Metazoa; phylum Chordata; class Mammalia; order Rodentia; family Muridae; genus Rhombomys; species Rhombomys opimus. The sequence continues at coordinate 838,589 of REGO01000357.1, forward strand.
TTCTGGGTGTGCCGGTCAGCAGGACGGTGAGTTTGGAGCTGTCTAACATCAGGTGTGTGCACGAGGACAGGGGCTGCTCTTACCTCTTGGCTGCTTTGTTGAGGCTTCGACGGAATCTGAAGCTATCAGACCTTACCCTCAGCAGTGTTGAAACAACGTGGGGTTCCTTCATTAAGACCCTGCAGCTGGCCTGGAAGCTCCCCATTGAGCGTCTCTCAGTTTCACACCTGAAGCTACAAGGTCAACTCAACTTCAGGAACTTCAGTTATTTGAACACTTCTCTGAAGGCTTTGTCAATACGTCATGTTGTCAGCGATGTGTTCAACTTCCCACAGGATTACATATACAGTATCTTTTCCAATATGAACATCCAAAACCTCACAGTGTCTGGGACACGCATGGTCCACATGCTTTGCCCAGCCCAGGTTAGCCCGTTCCTGCATTTGGACTTTACAGATAACCTTTTAACAGACATAGTTTTTAAAGATTGTAGAAACTTAACTGAATTGAAAACACTTAGTTTGCAAAGGAATCAGTTAAAAAATCTTGATAATATAATTCTCATGTCTCAGAAGATGATATCGCTACAAAAACTAGACATTAGCCAAAACTCTCTAAGGTACAGTGATAGGAGCCAATGCTCCTGGACTAAGAGTTTGTTAGTTTTAAATTTGTCTTCAAATATGCTTACAGACTCTGTTTTCAGGTGCTTACCTCCCAAGGTCAAGGTCCTAGACCTTCACAATAACAGAATTACAAGCATTCCTCACAAAATCACTAAACTGGAAGCTTTGCAGGAACTCAACGTGGCAGCCAATTCTCTAACTGACCTTCCTGGATGCGAGGCCTTCAGCAGCCTTTCCGTGCTGGCCATCGACCACAATTCAGTGTCCCACCCCTCAGCAGAGTTCTTCCAGAGCTGCCAGAATATTCGGTCCGTAAGAGCAGGGGACAACCCATTCCAGTGTACATGTGAGCTGAGAGAGTTTGCCAAAAGCCTAGGCCAAATACCAAGCGCAGTGGTGGAGGGTTGGCCTGGCTCTTACACCTGTGACTACCCAGAAAGCACTAAGGGAACCCCACTGCAGGAGTTCCGTATGTCTCCACTGTCCTGTGATACCGTTCTGCTGACCGTCACCGTCGGGGCCAGCGTGCTGGTGTTGGCCGCCACCGTGGCCCTCCTCTGCCTCTACTTTGATCTGCCCTGGTACCTCAGGATGCTGTGTCAGTGGACACAGACCCGGCGCAGGGCCAGGAACACCCCCTTAGAGGAGCTCCAGAGGAATCTCCAGTTCCACGCTTTTGTCTCATACAGCGAGCATGATTCTGCCTGGGTGAAGGATGAATTGCTGCCAAACCTAGAGAAAGATGACATACGGGTTTGCCTCCATGAGAGAAACTTTGTCCCTGGCAAGAGCATTGTGGAGAATATCATCCATTCCATCGAGAAGAGCTACAAGTCTGTTTTTGTGTTGTCTCCGCACTTCATCCAGAGTGAGTGGTGCCACTATGAGCTCTACTTTGCCCATCACAGTCTCTTCCACAAAGGGTCTGATAACTTAATCCTGATCTTGCTGGAACCCATTCCACAGTACTCTATCCCCACTAACTACCACAAGCTCAAGACTCTCATGGCGCGGAAGACTTACTTGGAATGGCCCATGGAGAAGAGCAAACATGGACTGTTTTGGGCCAACCTAAGAGCGGCCATTAATGTCAAGCTGGTTAGCCGAGCAGAAGCGGCATGTCACACACAGCGGTAACAATACTCACCTTTTCAGGGTTGCTGCTTGGGGGAGTTTTAATAATGGTGCCATTGACATCAGCGTGACCTAGAAACGATTTTGACTTTGTGATGCAGAATGTGTACTTTTAAGCCCTAGATTACCACGAGTATGTGGTAATAAAAATGAGTGGAATGCTGTAATTTGGGTTGAAGTCATTCCTTTGTTTCTCTCTCTCTCTCTCTCTCTCTCTCTCTCTCTCTCTTTCAAGACAGGGTTTTTTTTTGTTTTTTTTTGTTTTTTTTTTTTCTGTACTCTTGGCTGTCCTGGAACTAGTTCTGTAGAGCAGGCTGGCCTTGAACTCACAGCTATCCACTGGCCTCTGCCTACTGAGTGCTGTCAACTTTTGTTTTGTGTGTACACGTGTCTTGCCTGCATGTGTGTCTGTGCACCACATGCATGCCTGGTGCCCTCAGGGGAGGTTGTTAGAGTCACTAGGACTAGGGTTATAGACAGTTGTGAGCTGCCATGTGGGTGCCGGAAGTCGAACCTGGCCCCTCTGCTCTTAGTTGCAGAGCCATCTCTCCAGCCCACAAACCATTAATTTCAAATACGTGAGGGATTCACGTGTTTGTTTCATTGAATTGGCCGTAGAATCGAGACGCCCTTTCCTCTACCGACGTGTGTATCTCTGGGTGCTGGGTCAGCAGTAGAAAACACCAATGCACTTCACTGCAGGTTGACTCTCCTATCGTTTTTTCTGCATTTACCCTCTGAATCCCCTCACTCTTCGGCCCTGATGTTACTTTTCTATGTAAGTTGTCTGCATGTAAAACTCTCGTCTGGTTTTCCACTTAATGGAGGGATTGTAGATACTGTTAATTCATTGTTCTAAGAAACTTTCAGTCAATCAGAACGTCTGTATGTCTCCATACAGACACATAGAGAGTAACAAAACAAGACCATATGGTGAAGTTTGTAGATTATTTGACTTAGCCATCTTAGAAATAGTAATTAGTCTCAGCACTAGGTGGCAGAGTTAGGTGGATATCTGTGAGTTCAAGGCCATGCTGATCTACATACAAGTTCCAGAACAGTCAGGGCTCTATAGAGAGACCCTGTCTCAAAACAAGCAAATAAATCAACACCCAGAAATGATAGGTTAGGTTTTTCATTGGGTCTTGAAGGAGGTGTCAATATATAATGGTGAAAAGAGAGAGAGAGAGAGAGAGAGAGAGAGAGAGAGAGAGAGAGAGAGAGGCCATTTTAATAAAGAGAGCAAAGGCTGGGATACCCAAACTTATCCTGGGGGTGTTATCCCCGTGTAGCTGATTATGAGGCTTATGGCAAATGAGACCAGCATGTGGTTGTCAACAGCTGAATAAAACCATAGTGCAGTCAGCCGTGCTGGGGCATGCCTGCAATCCCAGCAAGTTGGAGGCTGAAGCAGGAGGTTCCTGAATTCCAGGCGGCCTGGTCTATACAGTCAGATCCTATCTCCAGAAAGAAGAGAAAGAGAGAGAGAAAGAAGAGCAGATTGTAAACGGTCAGACCTGGGGATTTATGAAACACAGCGGGAAGTGCACATAAACTATGAAACATGAAAACTATTATTCTGTAATAGAGTTGCACCAGTCTTTCTAAGCGGCTACTTCCATTTCCTCTAAGTTTGCAACACTTCCCGAATTATACTTCTAGATTTCACAATCTAGTCCTGACTCCTTAGCAAGCAATTTCACAGTAGCTTTGGGGACTTCCGTGCAGAGAACGCATCTGCACAGATGGAACAATTGAAACTTATTGTCTCCCAGGTCTGTGTGCAACCAAGTGTAAGCAGGGTTGGCTCCTTGTGAGAGCGGGAAGGAGAGGACCTGCTCCCTGCCTCTTCTTAACTGGCTTTTGGCCATTTTCTCCTTATGCTTTTTCACCTTGTCTTCCGGGTTTGCATGTCTTCCTCTATGTGATAATTTCCCATTTTCGTGCAGACATCTGTGGTCTGGACTGTGTAATACAAATGTTCCTATTTTCATTACACGTGCAACGCCCCTGTTTCAGAGAAGGGCCCATTCTGAAGTACTGAGGCTTGGGCTTGCAACCTATTGGCTGACACAGGTCAGCCCCTGGCACCTCCTAAGTCTAAAAAGTGGTCCTGTAAGGTACAGTTTCTCCAGTTTTGAGACCTTAGGTCAGTCCTGGATATGCACTGCCTAACTCAGGAGTAGCTTCAGGAAGTTAAAGAGGCTGTGACTGCATTTGTGGCATCTCCTGCTGAATTCCAAGCTGAGAGGTAAATTCAGGTCAAAAGTGTAGATAAAAATGAAGCAACAAAGCCATGTCATGGCAGCTTTAATCTCAGCACTGGAAAGGCAGAGGGAGGCCAATCTCTGTGAGTTCAAGGCCAGCCTGGTATCCAGGGTGAGTTCCAGGATAGCCAGGGCTACATAGAGAAACCTTGTCTCAAAAAAGCTGAAAAGAAGGTGGAGGAGGAAGAGAAAAGTAAGAAATAAATTAGATGAGAAAAAAATATAGAATTCAAATACAATCTCTGAAGCCAGTTTGGATTTCAATTCTAGCTTCTACGTTAATTTTTGATAATCTGAGACAAGCTACTTTAACTTTCTAAGCTGATTTCATTATATTATAGGTTTTTTTAAAGAGTATTATTAAAATAGCTAGCCAGCATCTCTAGGTCTCCAGATGTGAACTTAGGATTGCTCAAGCATGCTCCCCAGAGTGCAGCATCCATACAGCAAACTTTCCATGGAGTTCTGTTCTGTGTCCTAGCACTGAGGGCTGAGATGCACGATTCTTTCTCTTCAGGGGGTAAGTAGAACCCATACAGGACAAAGCCCACCTTCACAGTGCTCACTGAAACGAGCAGAGAGATTATTCTTCTCACACATTGATTTCACAGGTCAGCAACCTGAAGCTGGTACACTCTCACGACCCAAGCCTGTTCCGTCTCTCCACTTCCATGCTGAGAGCAAACAGGCCCTTTCCTTACGTCCATAAAGGTCCTTGGTTACATTTCTTCACACGAAGAGGGATAAGCACTAAGGGCAGAGGCTCAGGTTTGTCAAATCTGTCCCTGTGCACGAAGGCCTGGCAGCTCCATTACCCAGGCTTCCCGATGCACCTCTTAGCTGTGGGATGTCAGGAGCTGGGCGGGTTTTAAACACAGTGTTTAATCAGGACTCTTCAAACGGAGATAAGCATGATGCTCTGCTTCACTGTGAACTTCAAAGTTCGCTGGTCTGGTGTTGCATGCCTCCCCAAGGGAGGCAGAGACGGGTAGATCCGTGAAGCTCGCTGGTCAGCCAGGCTGGTCTGCCTGGTGACTCTCAGGCCAGTGAGGAGACTTGTCTCAAAAAAGTAAATTATTAATTAAATGTGGACAGCACCCAAAGAATGACACCAGAGGTTGTTCTGCTTACTTCACATGCACCCATATGTGTACAGACACATGTACCCATATATGTGCACACATACACATTGCCTGGTCTGGAAAAATGCTCACATGTAATGAAAGATATATATATATATATATATATATATATATATATATATATATACACACACACACATATATATAGATAATACAATCTGAAATTTGTTTTTAAAGCTATATTATACACACACACATATACATACAGGCTAGTTCTATATCAGCTTGACACAAGCGATAGTCCTCTGAGAGGTGAGAACCTGGTCTTCCCTTGTGAAGCCATGATCGAGGGCCTCTGGGTGAAGAAGAAGCCAGGCTACCCTTGGTCTATGGAGTGGGCCCTCCTCTCTCCTGTAGCTGAGCTGTTCCCTGATGCAGAGCAACAACAGGTTAGGCTGTGGCACTAATGGGTCCACTTGCTTGTGGAACCTTCACCAACTGACATAATTCTGCAGAAAGAAGAAATATTCTTTCTAGATTAAATAATGCAGGAAATCATTACAACATTAGTCTTTAAGCAGCTAGTTCCCCAGTGACTGACACAGAGAGAAAATGATGTATTTTTAAGCTGTAAGCACTATGCGGGGCAGATATTCAGCTATTCTAAACCGAGGACCTTTAAAACTCACATAAAAACCAGTCACTTGTCAATCTGATGACTCCCAGAGCAGCTTCTGCTCCAGCAGTCTGTTCCTATAGCCATGTGCTCAGCTATCCTTCCGCCTTAATGAACGTGCCTACCTTTGTGTCTCCTAAAGAAAAAGGCTTTTCTTTTTCCCTTCCCAGAGTTCCTGTCTCCCTACCAGGAAGTCCCACCTTCCACTTCCTGTTCTTTTGCCCAGCTAATTGGCCAATCAGCTCTTTATTGACCACTGCTCCATCCACACAAGACATTCCTCCACAGTTCCCCCTTTTAGTCTAATAAAAGGCCCCATTACATCATATAAGCAATAAACTACATACAGTGAGAAGGATCATGAAACAACCAGGAAAACCATATATAAAAATTACATTCATAGAGTTTTGCTTATTTGTATTTAGCAACCTTGAAGAAAACAACACCTTTCCTATTTTGGTGAGTCTAAAGTTTTGTATCCAAATTATGTTTATTGTAGCTGTATCGATCAATCTGAAAAACATCTATCTAGACCTTAAAACATCTTTTTAATGCCTAAACAACTAAGACAAATTGTAAAACTTTATCTAGTCTTTAACACCATCAGAGATTTGAGAAGGCATAAAATTAATTACCCAAGTAAACAGGAAGTGCATGCTAGCAGGCCTCAAAAAAAGAAAATGACAGAGACAGTTTGCTGCCTGAACAGCCACCCCAAACTCTCCAATGTTGGAGCATCATCGTCATCCTTCTGGCCCAGTAGAGCTGACATAATTGCGAAGCAGGAACTATTTAGGACTTGTTAACCCTGTCTTGGCAGATCCCAGCAGCTTACTTGGCGTGCGTTCAAGCCTGTCCATTTTAGGCAGAATTCTGTCTGTGGTAGAAATGAGTCAGTTCTTTGCCCAGGTGGCTGGCTTGCCACATTTGAAGCCCTTTCCATATGGAGGTTCTTCAATGTTCATATCTTGGTTGAGGTAGGCCGGGGTGCTGCCAGGAGTTGACATGTCTTCTTGTCAACTCATCCTAAAATAATAAAACATTTTAAAATGTCATATTCTGCAGGTCTCTGAGGTTTTTGAAGACTTATCTACCTATTCATTTTTATATAATCTATCTATAGAATCATATTTATCTGTTAAACTTTGGATGCATGTTCCTGTAATAAATTAATATCTGACACATATATATGTTTTGTATTAAAGTTAACCTTAAATTTGAATTCTATAGCAATGTAACAAAATGGCCTTATTTGAGACTAACAATTAAAGCTTGAAGTTGAGGAGTAGATTCAATAATCTCCATTTCTCTTATTATTCCTATAATATATTTTTATATTCCCCCTTTTTTCTTTTCAACACCTTCTTCCTTACTTAAGGAAGAAAGATAAAGAAAAGAAAAGGAAAAGAGAGAAATCCCTGAGTCTAACCTTGTTTTTTTCTCTGAATAAAACCATTACTAACTTATAACTAGTTCCCAATGACAATAAACATCCATAGCCCAAGAAAATAACCAAAACCAACACAACTGTCTTTAAGGGAAATGAGACATTGTTATTTTAAGGTTGTTTCCCATAGTAAGGCATAGATATCCTATGTGGATACCCAAATAAAATTGGGGAAAATGCTTAACTAATCTAGTAATAACATTTGTGGTTCAATGTCTAAATGTTGAGACATTCCAGGCTTCAGAGAAGTCCTGTTTGGAATAGTCTGAAATGCTGGGCCAATTGAGATCGCAGTTTTCTTCAAAGCAACCCTGATGAGGAGCATGCAGGATGCCAGAACAGATATGTCAGCGTCTCAGCTGGAGGATTAGTCCTGTCAGATCTGATCTGGCATCATAAGTGTCCATTTCTTTTGTTCTGAAAATATACAATCTCTCACAAGCATTATATAGTCCTAAAATTATAAATGTATGAGTTGCGCAGGATGCACAGATCAATTAAGGATGGATCTCTGCTCTTTGTATGGGAAGAAGAAAGACACCTGCAAACCTTTATTCATGCCATATGAAAGGTTGGCATGTAAGTGTCATGCAGTTTCTGTAGTCAGTAAGAATTACTTGCCATGCATAGACAGTCGTTACCCCGTTGAAATCAAAACAAAGCTGTATATACCCTAACTTCCTCCTCCAGGATTCTGGCCACTTGTCGTATTAGTTCAACCCACTAACTGTCTCCCGTGAGAAGAACACTTTTAAAGAGACAAGCTGCTTACCCTGAGCAATAGAAAAGGCATTATTCTTTAAATAAACTTTATATAAACTCCTTTTTAATTTTAGTGTTTAAGCATTCTTTAGGCATCTTGTACCTATTTAAAGGTGTGGGCCTGGATTTATACATTTGTTATGGCTATTTACATCCTGTCTCCTTTTCCACATGGTTATGGCTTTATAACCATATGGTGGTTATGCCTTTATAGCCAAACTTTAAGTAAACTCCCTTTTAGAGTTTAAGCACACCCTAGTCTTCTACCTAGGTTTTTACATTTGTTGTGGCTGTCTTTGCTCACCCCTTTCTCCAGATGGGATGGACACTTCTTCCTTTTTACATATGAATTGTGGCCTTTGAGTTTGGGGGACATAATTAGGCTGGCATAATTCCATTTTGTTGGGTCGTCACACTGGAAAGGGGCATCAGAATGGCTGGTTTTCATGTGGCGGCAGTAAGAGGGGCCAGTGACTTGGTGATATGTTGAGACCTGTAAAATGTTCATGTTTCTTATCTGCAATTTCGTGTCTGGGAATTTGTCCCAGAGAAATAAGTTGAGATATAAACAAATATTTCTTCACAAGTTTGTCAAATTTAAAACTCGTTTTCCAGTGAGGGGCAACTGTGTTGTGCTTGCTCGCTGAAGGACATCTGTGTAGCCATCTTTATGTTAAATATTGTAGTTAATGAACTGGCAGGATGGCTCAGCGGGTTAGGTGCTTGCTGCCAAACCTGACACCTTTATTTCAGCCCCTGGGGCTCACATATTAGAAGGTAATATCTGACTCCCACAAACTGCCTTCTGACCTCCAGAAGCATGCCACGGCACATGTGTGTATGCAGAAAGTAAATAAATAAAATGAAGTATTAGGGGTTAAGATGGTGAGTTTTGGATTATGTATTTTTAATTTTTAAGTATAGTGGAGTCATTTTGTCAGCATAGAAGAAAGCTTATACATATGGCTATGACATTAAACTCGACATTCGAAATGTCGAAGCACCATGGCTTCAGTTTTGTTAAGATATGCATAAAAAAGGCCTGGATAAAATATGCAGCATTGTCACTGCTCGCCTGCAGTTTACTGTTTGTTTTGTTTCTACACTTTTCTGTACATGGAGAGTTTTCAATGAGAAAGTTAAAAAAAAATGGGATTCAGAGATCAAAATGTCATCTCCAAGAGATGGAACAGTGGAAATGAAGTTATAAAGCACTCTAAAAAACAAGCATTCTGTCATTGCACTGTTTGATTGCTGGCAACTCTGTGCCCCTGGATAAATTCCTTCATCTCTCCAAGTTTCTTTTGTTCTTGTCTGTAAAGTAGACACAGGAGTGTTTCCTTGTTAAACTGTTCCAACTGGACTGATGCTGCCCAGGTGTCCTCTGACCCGTACCCAAGCTTGGTTCCCTGGGGTTCCCATTCCTTTTTCTTTCCTTGACACACGACTTCAGGTAGCCCAGGCTGGCTTCAAGGTTACTCTGTAGCAGAGGATGACCTTCTGACTCCCTGCCTTCTCCACCTCCCACGTGTGTAGATGACAGGTGTGCATTATCACACTCGGCTTCAGGCAATGCTGAAGACAGAACCAGAGCTTGGTCCACTCTAGGCAAATGAGCTAAGACCCCAGCCCTTTGTTTTCTTTTTAGTAATAAGTAAAATCACAAGAAGACCAACAGAGCCAACAAATCTGGGCCTAGGGGAGTCTACGGAGACTGACGCACCAACCAAGGACCATGCACGGAGAGGATCCAGGCTCCCTGCTCAGGTGTAGCCAATGGGCAGCTCAGTCTGTGGGTCACTTAGTAAGAAGACCAAGGGCTGTCTCTGACATGAACTCTATTGCCCTCTTTTCTATCACTCCCCCATGGCAAGGTGACCTTGCCAGACCATAGAGGAAGAGGATGAAGGCAGTCCTGATGAGACTTGATAAGCTGGGGTCAGTTGGTAAGAGAGGAGGGCTCCCCCTGTCTGTGGACTAGGGGATAGGGATAGAGGAAAGAGGGAGGAAGAGTGGGACCGGGAGGAGATGAAGGAGAGGCTACAATCGAGGTGTAAAGAGAATAAGTTAATTAAAAAAAATAAGTAAAATCACTGAGTTCTGGCTTGGTGTTCTCTCGGGACTCCTAGCAGTGGAGTGGCAGTGTCTCTGACTCTTTTGCTTGCTCTTGAGACCTTTTCCTCCTATGAGGCTGTCTCATCCAGCCTTGATGTGAGGGTTTGTGCCTAGCCTCGTCATAACTTGTCTTATCGTAATGTGTTCTGTTGCTGTCCCTGGGAGGCCTGCTCCTTTATGAAGGGAAATGGAGGAGGGGTGGGTCTAGGGCAGAGGGGAGGGGTGTGTGTGTGTGTGTGTGTGTGTGTGTGTGTGTGTGTGTAACTGAAAGGAGAAGAATAAAACACAAACAAACAAAAACCCCGACTTTAAAAAGTAGATAGCTGGGGCTGGAGAGGTGGCTCAGCAGTTAAGAACACTTGTTGCTCTTTCAGAGGATCCGGGTTTGGTCCCCAGCACCCACATGGTGGCTCACAGTGCCTATAACTCCAGTTCCAGAGGATCCTATATCCTCTTCTGACCTCAGTGGGCCCCCAGCAAGCATGTGGTGCACAGACATACATGCAGGTAAGACACTCACACACATAAAATAAAATACATATAATTTTAAAAAGTAGATAGCACTGTGGTGGCTTGACTAGGAATGGCCCCACAGGTTCGTCTATTTGAACATGGTCATTAAGGAGTGGCACTGCTTGACAGAGATCAGATGTGGGCTTGTCGGAGGAAGTGTGTCACTGTGGGTGGGCTTTGGGGTTTCAAGGCTCAAGCCAGGCCCAGTGTCTCTCTCTTCTTGCTGCCTGCGGATCTGGATGTGAATCATGTCTGCCTGTGTGATGTCATACTGCCTGCTGTGCTGATAATGGACTAAACCTCTGAAACTGTAACCAAGCACCAATTAAATGCTTTCTTTGATAAGAACTGCCATGGTCATGGTGTGTCTTCACAGCAACAGAACGTCGGCTAAGACAGAAGTTGGTACCAGAGACGTGGGTATCGCTGTGACAGGCGTCACTGTGCCTCTTGGTGGAACGTGGACTTTCAGACTTTGGATTGGGAAGGCAGTTGAATTCTTGGAGCTGACCTTAATGGGCCACGCTGGTAGGAGCATGCCAGTGGTGCTGAGAGGAGGATAGGTTATGATGGCATCGCTCAAGAGGTTTTAGGGAGAAGAATAGGTGATAGTTTAGCAAAGAAAGTGGCTGTTTTTTGCCCTTCTCTGAAAAGTCTGCTGAGGCTACATTGAAGAGTTTTGGATTAATGGCAGTGACAGGAGGTTTCATACAGCCACGTGCTGGCTGTATCTTGTGGTTATTAGTGGCCAGTAGTATGAAGATCTAAGATGAAAAGGAGCAAGCTGAGCAAGTGAAAATACAAAATGTGCAGTTTGAGGAGAAAAGGAGCACCAGGGAATGCAACAGAGCTAAAGCCTGTGCTCAAGGAGACAAACAGGTGAAAGCTGTACCAACTGGCGTAAAGGGAGTGGTGCTCTCTGGGGCCCAACCGTGGTGGGCACACGGTAGAATGGGCAGGAAGTGGTGAGTGTGAGTACTTGCTATTTTTGTTTTTAAGGCCATTTGTTCAAATATCAAGTAGACACAGCTCAATTTTTAGTGTCGGCTGCTTTTAACTGTCTCACAAAATCCCTAAAAGTTAAAAACACTGGTTCTCACAGGAGAATATAAACTGGCAGCATTAGAAAAGATCTTAGTAAGCAAGATTCAGTGTGCACTGGGGAGTTTCCACATTCAACGAGAACAGTGGCTTTCATGCAAACTAGGGAATCTCTGGGAAGATCCTTGAGCTGAAGTGTCCAACAAGATGTTTGTCACATGCCTGGCCTCAGAGACAAAGTAACCGCCGACCACAGTCACAGAGACAGCTGTGGTAGGTATTGTGTGAAGGATCTTGGGTGTAGCTAAATGATACGGCTTTGCCTACCATGCATATCACCTTGGCTTCCGTCCCCAGTGTCACCCACCATCACAAAAACAAACAAACAAACAAACAAACAAACAAGCAAACAACTAAATGAACAAAACAAAATTGTTGGAGCTGGAAAGCTGGACATGGAGCACACCCCAGGAATTCTCAAAATTGAAGCAGGGGGCTGAGAGTACCCTGGGATACATGCACGGGCCTGTGCCCTGCCAAAAGTAAACCAGGAAGGGGGTTGGGGCGACGATTCCATGGGCAAAGCGGTTGCTGCACAGATAGGAGCACGTGGATTTGGGTTCTTAGCACCCACGTAAAAGCTGGGTGCATGGCAGCCCAGTGCTGGGTGCTGGACACACGGCAGGCAGCCCAGTGCTGGGTGCTGGGTACACGGCAGACAGCCCAGTGCTGGGTGCTGGGTACACGGCAGCCCAGTGCTGGGTGCTGGGTACACGGCAGACAGCCCAGTGCTGGGTGCTGGGTACACGGCAGACTGCCCAGTGCTGGGTGCTGGGTACACGGCAGACTGCCCAGTGCTGGGTGCTGGGTACACGGCAGCCCAGTGCTGGGTGCTGGGTACATGGCAGACAGCCCAGTGCTGGGTGCTGGGTAAACGGCAGACTGCCCAGTGCTGGGTGCTGGGTACACGGCAGCCCAGTGCTGGGTGCTGGGAGAAGACAAACAGTTCACCAGAACTCGTGGCCAGCCAGTCTAGCCAGCTGGTCAGCAACAGGTTCAATGAGCGACTACCTGAAAAACTAAGGTGGAAGGTGGTTTAGGACGCCTGATGTGGAGCCTTCATGCACGCTCACACTGGTGTGCCCGTCCACACACACCACACCCACACAAACTCTTCAAAACCAAAACAAAGTGGAAAAGTACGGATTTAGTGAGAAATCCTGTATTCACTGTGTGTGTGTATAAACCTATTTCATTTCTTAGATGAGTATTTACCTGCCCTTGAAAGATAAATTTCTTAGATGAGTATTTACCTGTCCTTGAAAGATGAATTTTGTCCTCTAGTCCCTTCCTCTGACACCTCCCCTCCCTCCCCCTCCCCTCTTTTCTCCTTTCCTCCCTTCCCCCCTTCTCCCCTTCTCCCCACTCCCTTTCCTTCCCCTCCCGTCCCCTCCCCCCACCCACCACATGATTCATGGGTACCACAAGGTGAGTAACTTTGCTATATAACGTGTTCCATGCCATGGCATTCTGCTTCACCACAGGTCCCCAAGTCACAGGGTGATGTGAGCATGTACTGAAACCTCTGTAAGCCAGATAAACTTGCTCTCATGTGAGTGGATTTTTCTTGGTGAGCTTGGCATGGTGACGGGATGCCCGCCAATGCTTGCTGTAAGGGTCACTTCAGGAGACAACCACTTCTCGTGTGCTTGCAACTGGACTGCTAGAGTTTCCTCCTCCTCCTCATTTTGCTGCTCCACCTAATTCGAGGGGCAGAGCCAACTGATCTGAGCCTGGAAGTAAGGCGCTACCGAAGTGCTCCAAGGTGCGAGGGGAAGCCGTCATGGCAGTTCCGGCAGTTCCGTTAAACAAGTCACTAGGTAAACATGAAATGCCTGATGGTCCAATGACGCTACTTGAAGGACTATATGTGTTTGTACCCCCTTTCCATAGCATCATTTTTCACAAGAGTCCTAAGGCTGCCCAAAGGTCTGAGGAGAAGCAAGATGTCACCCGTGTGATTGCGTATTATTTCAGCCTTAAAAGAGAAGAATATTCCAGGGTATGCTCGAATGTAGGGAAAAAATTGGAAAGGTGTTAACTAAGCCTATAAGATAAAAAGAGAACAAATATTGTCTGCCTTCAGTGACAAATGGTACCTAAAGCCATCTCATTCTCAGACAAAGAGCAGAGTAGCAGATGCCAGAGGATGAAAGGGGTGAGGCAGAGAGAGTGTTGCCGGGTGCAGAGTTTCAGCCTGTGATGACGGAGGATGAAAAGGTCCTGGAAATGATAGCGGAGGCAAGTGCACAACATGGAGTGCACTCAGCACCCCAGAATTAGAGCCTTACACAGGCGAGTAATGCTCTTCCGTGTCAGCTGGTAGAGCGCGCAATGCCGCCCGCACACAGCAGAGGGGAGAGGTCTAACCCTGACAGGGAACTCTCATTCTGACTGTCCCCGCAGCCGCTTCTGACCTGGTCAAGAAATCATCCACACACCTGCACCTCAGCTGAGAGGCGGAGACTACAAGCTCAGCTGGGAACTGCTGAAACACTCATGAAAAAGAAATAGAGGTTGTGCAAATCTTTCCAAAGAGCTAGTACAGAGGAGAACACACAGACTTAGGTTGGTTGTGTGTGTGTGTGTGTGTGTGTGTGTCTGTATGTTTACTACTTTGCCTAAAGATGACCGGTTAGTGAGCATGGGGCTATTGATCTGAGGAGTTATCTTGCAGGGGCTTCAGAGTTTGCTTTTTTTTCCCTGCAGATTGCACCTGGCCAGCCCTTCTGCCCACTGTGAATGGTCCTAGGAATTGTGGTGAGTTTCTCTGGCTTTTATTTCCCAGCAGCACACATCAACAACCTAAAGCTCCATTACTGTGCGAACGTTCCACTTCTTTCTCTGTGTCTAAAGAGTGGGACAGGTCAGACGGGTCTTCAACACTCCAGTTCTTGCTCCAAAGGAAGCTCCAGGAGTCCGAAGTGCCAAAGATGGCTGAAGATTTGCCATGGTGTTTGAGTCGCATCAAGGGCTTTGGAGTGTTCTCACAGAGGACCTAGGCTGGGCTGGAAAACTAATAATGATATGTTTACATGCAGGCAACTGCCCCTCTGCTGTGTGACCGAACCCAGCAGAGCTTCTCATCACGGCAGCATCCTGTAGCTGAGAAAGACACCGGGGTGAGAGGCAGAAGCCCTGGCCAGGCAATGTTGGGAACTGAACCCTGGGACCCTCCCTGAGGGCCTGACCTGCCAGATAAGCACCGGACGCCAGCAGGCCATAGTTCCATAAGATCCATTGTTCCCGAAACTGTTTGCTTTAGGACACATTTACGACCGCGGATGTTATCTTTGGGCCTTATGACCCTTTACCCTATCTTCCCAATCTTGGGAACTTCCCACCGAGGGTCTTGGTATTCTTCCACTGCTACTTCACTTTTCTCGCCCCTCTCCCCCGCCCTGCCAGAACCATGCTTTAAAAGAAACACTAAAGCTCAATAAAGCTGACACTTGACCGGCAACCGTCTGCTTGTGTCCTTTCTCTCTCTCGCCCATCTTTTTCAGGATTGACCCCCTTCGCCCCCACGAATAACTAGGTCCCTCGGGTCGGGGCAAGGCAAGTGGAGACCACCTTGCTCATCAACCCAAGCCGCTGCTTTAGAGTTTCACAGTGTTTGAGCTGGGATTTAACTCCCGCCCAGAAGGAACCCGGCAGATCTGGATTCTACTACTTTCTAGGCTGCCCTGGGAAAGTTACTTAATCTCTGAGCTTTAGCTTCTAGATCTGAAAGTATAATAATATTGTTTTGTTGTTGAAAAGATTGAATAAGATGAATACACAGATTGAATATACAGCACCATGGCAGACACACAGAAACACTAAAAAAAAAAAAAAAAAAAAAAAAAAAAAGTCTTTCTTACTTTCATATTACAAGACCATTCAACCGTTGGTGGCCTTTTAAGCCTTTCTCCATTTACTGGAATTATTAAAGGGAAAATGACAAAGCAAAGCACCAGCTGCTGTCGTGTAGGGTCTTCGGGCTTGGCCGTTTACAGCGTAGGCTGTGAATGGAGGACCGTCTCTGCTTCTCATCTGCTTCCAGCGTAGCGGCAGTAGTGTCCATGCCATAACAGTATACGCTACTTACTCACTGGATGCGTTTTTTTTTTTTTTTTTTTCATGAAGTCCTCCATTGGGGGAGTGTCGGGGTTCAGTGGTACAGTATGTGGTGCTTCGCGTGCCCGTGGCCCTGATGCAGTCCTCCGTACAACAATAGCACTAATGTAGCGTTCAGACATGATTCTTACTGTGTGTTAGTGAGCTACCACAGCACACAGGCCTGCCTGAGGGACAAGGACTCCTACTGTCTTAAATTAAGAGAAGTTCCGAGGGAGCTGCTTCCTCTCTCATTACAGCTCTTTGGGTTGCTATGGTTTCTTAAGGGCTACGGCTCTCAGACCTTAAAGGGAGTAAAGAGCTCTGTGAGAAGAAAACACTGACGCCGCCTCCATCAACCCAGTGATCGCGCCAAACCAAGCCGGAGCCTGAGGACTGGGAAGAAATCAGAGTACTGACTCTGTCTTTGTGAAAAGTTATGATATGTATTTAACATAGGTTTCAGAAACTTCAGAAGAGACACTGAATACATGGAAATTATTGTTATATTTGCAATATTGTTTTTGCAAATAAATGCAATAATATAGATTGTTTACAACTATCATTTCAACCAATCTTTTTCCATTTAAAATTTAAAATAAAAAATAAAATTTTTTAAATATTATTTTCCACTTGTATGTGTATGTGTGTGTTTGTGCCACAGTGTGCATGTGGAGACCAAAGGAGAGTTTGTCATTCCCTTCTGCCATGTGGGCTCTGGGGATCGAGTTCAGGTCTTCGGACTTGGCTGCTTCTGCTTTCACTTGACAAGCCATCTCACCAGCACAAAAGATCTTCCAAGATTTGACACGCAGTCTTCAGGAAGCAGGAAGAAAATGAAACTTCATAGTTACACGCTGGACGCCCCCGACACAATCATCGCAACAGTAATTACTCCTTTAGGCAAGTTAAAAACTGGTATTCTGGGAATATTTTGAAGTAGATGCAGAAAACTTACCCTTGAATATGTAATGGTTTGAAAGTCTATCAGGAACTAAATTCACTTTTTAAGATAATTAAAGTATTAAAATATTAAGACAGATATTAACGCACCATAATACTTCAATATATGTAGAACCCTGAGAGCATCTTTTGAGCATTGTCAGTCATGTGTTTAAGAAAAGGAGACTCCAACAGAATTAATTTTACCTCGAAGACATCTGAGAAATCTTACCAGGAACAGAAGCTTATAGAATATACAAATTATATTATCAATGTAGATAACTATTTTTTTTTGTAAAATTGTAGAAATTCTCCAAATAAAGAGCTACATGTTCTTCCCAGCTGTGTAGAAGATCCATGACTTTCTTCCTTCTGGCCCCCTCTCCTCTTTTCTCTTTTCTTCTTCCCTCCTTTGAGTTCACTAGGAACTCACTCAGCCAGCCCATTGATCTTGAGTTCTTACCTCACAACCGTGAGGAGAAACTGCTTGCCGTATGAAGTGTCCACTCAGCGTGAGGTGACATTATAACAATGTGGACGAAGACAACAGAGAGTTCTTATTTTTAAATTACTTTGGATGGTTGCCACACATTTTTTTTTCTTTCAATTTTTCTACTGCAAGGGGGAAAAAAAGAAACTTAAGAAAGCTTTAGAAAAAGAGAAATCTGTAGGAATGGAGCCTCCTTTAAAGTGTCTTATATTTCTTGGGTCCAACAACTTAAAGCCTCGTCAGAATCTTCCCGGTTCTCAATCCTTGAGTGCCAACGTCTGCACAACGAAGGTGACAGCACCTGGCACAGCCCTGAGGTAAGCGAATGAGATCATGTCTACAGACAAAGGGACCTGCTCCAGGGAGTGGGTGCAGTTAGTGTGTCTCGGTTAGTGTG
Organism: Rhombomys opimus; assembly: GCA_010120015.1. Taxonomy (NCBI): domain Eukaryota; kingdom Metazoa; phylum Chordata; class Mammalia; order Rodentia; family Muridae; genus Rhombomys; species Rhombomys opimus. Next base: position 856,239 of record REGO01000357.1, read on the forward strand.
TATCAGTTAGCATGTATCTGGCACAATGGACTCTAAGGATGCTGATGTTATATCATGCTTGTTACTATTTGGCAAGATTCAGATTGCTTTTGCCACCCATGTGAAATAAAGACATAAAGACATGTGTTTTAGGCCTCCCAAAAGTATTGTTAAAAGTTGAGTACTATTCCCATGAATGCTGCATCCTGCACAGATTGGTCCTGGAAACCTGACTGGACAATAGGGAAGGAAGAAAGAACAGACACACAGACAGACGCTCATGGACACACTGGGGTGGGGTGGCCATGCTTGCTGCTGGAGCAGCACCCGCCACTGCAGCAACAGGCCAGAACCTCCACAGCTTCTTCTGGAGGGGCTAGCTGGTGTCAGCAGGGGCTAGCTCCTGTCATCAGGAGGCCTCTGCAGTCTCAGGTTGCAGTCTTGGGAGGAGGAAGCTGTGGTTGCTACTTTTTGCATACAGTGGTCAGCCACTTGCCAATGCTCCAATTTGGACCAGAGGAAGGCTCTGCCATTGCCTGGACTCTCCTGGAGGAAGGTTCTCCTGGAGAAGGGCTCTCCTGGAGGAAGGAAGGCTCTCCTGGAGGAAGGAAGGCTCCCCTGGAGGAGGGCTCTCCTGGAGGAGGGCTTCCCTGGAGGAGGGCTCTGACAGGTTTTGGATCTAAGGCCTTAGTGTCCTTGACATGGTTGCGCCCACATCAACTATACACTTTCACTCTGAGCTTCATTCACTTTTTACCGTTACTCAGGACTTCTTCAGCTCCCCAGCACAGGAACTCTCTCTCTCCACAAAACGGGTTTTGAGTGGGGAGAAAATACGAAAATCAGATCTCCAGAAAATTGCTCATTTGCATCCCAGAACTGTCTTGTGAGGGTCTGGAGATCTTTCCCGTCATGAAGAAGAAAGCCTGCCCATCCCAAACACAGCAGCCCTGCACATCATTTGCCGATGAACACAAACTTCTGGGTGCTTTTGTGTAATGGAATGAAAACTTCAAAAATATTAGAAATGGCAAATATAGATGGCAAGAGCCAGTTTGTAACTTATGACACTCTGCAAAGGCTTATTGTAGAGAATACCAAGACATCCACAGATAGTTCACAAAGTTGACTTGCTCTGGGATGACCTTCTCCACATCTTCCAGGTTGTGTGACAGACATCAATGGGATACTTCCAGATTCAGGGCATGACTTTTGGAGGGATGGTTAATCTGGACCACAAGTCATTTGACTACTCAGACTGATGAAAGCTATAATATTGGAGAACATACATTTCAGAATCCTTTTTATTCCCCAGGATAGACTCCACTTGCTTTTCACCCCAATGGACAGAGAAAACCCGACTATATCGGAAGCAAATGCCACATCTGCTCTTGCCCAGCCATCCCCAACGTTTCCAATATTTAAATTTTGCCAATGACATCTTAACCGACGACATGTTTCAAACCCCTAATCCAGCTTTTTTGATGGTCCCGTTTTCAGGTGTTTGCCCAGAAGAGTTCAAACACTCGATCTGAACAATAACAAGATTCAAGCAGTCCCTGAAAAGATTACTCACCTGAGTCTTTACGAGAGCTAAGTATCGCCTTTAGTGTTCTAACCGACCCTGCTGGGTACAATCATTTCACACAACTCTCTCTATTCTGAACATTGAAATGAATTTAATTCTCAGCCCATATCTGGATTTTTTTCTGGAGCTGCTGGGAGGTAAGGACTTTAAATGCAGGAAGAAATTCATTCCGGTGTATTAAGAGATTTCAGTTGGCTTGAAAAATATTCCAAGGGCCTTATAGTTGGATAGTCAGACTCATATGCCTGCGAATACCCTTTGAGTCTAAAGGGAATTCCATTATATTCCTGAATATAAGAGCAAGAGAGCAAGAGGGTAAGAGGGTAAGAGGGAGGGAGAGTGGCTGACAGGTCACCATGTATCTGGCCTAGATGATGTCATAGGATTCAGGTACTAACATAGGATGTAGTCAGGATCCTAAAAGTCCCTAAGAGAAGGCCAGTTGAATTGCTGCACAACATAACGAGGTCCTGAACTCACACAGTGCTTCATAATCATCTATAAGAGAATCCAAGTCCTCCTTAGGGTATGCAGACATACATGCAGAAAAACAGCAATATACACTAGTACATACGAATCTTAAATAAGAAAGACATTTATTTTAAAACAGACAAAAACCCAATCTGCTCTTCTGAAGAGGCCACATGATCCTGTCTGCTTGTCCAGACTCCTGAGATAGTAACGTGTCTACTTCTGTTTCTTATGGTTTGTATTTTATGAACTTCTTGTACTTCTAATTTTGTTTTTGTTTGATTCTTTTTTCTTTTTTATTATTCATTTATTTATAGGCACATCTCCTGTAGCCCAAGATGGATTTAAACTCACTGTATAGCACTGCTGATCCTCCACTTCCCAAGTTCTAAGATCACAGATGTGAGAGCCTTCATACCTGGTTTAGTAGGGTTTTGTTTGTTTGTTTGTTTGTTTGTTTGGAGACTTCCAGCCTGAGAGCCCATGGAACAGGTTGGGCATTGGATCTAGAAGCCAGGTCTTACTTCTAGACATTTTGCCAGAGCTAGAACTGAAGAATGGCCTTGGAGCTAGGTGCCCCGCTGTCCCTTCCCTGGGGTCACGGTGGGGTGGGGCAGAGGCGGGCCTGGGAACTAAATGCTGTGGCCCTTGGCTTTTGGAGAAGTGAAACAGACTCTGTGGGAGAGGCTACAACCTTTAGTGTATTCTTCCATGAGACATCTCCCTTTGAAGACCTGGTCAGCCGTCAGCTCCCCAGGACTCGGGATTCTGGTAGTGCCCTCATTTTGGTAACAGTTTTAAGGACACGTGGTTTTCACTTTTCCTTATTCCTGTGTATTGGTGCATGGAGAGGGGCCGTGGCATGCGCCTCAGTGTGTGTGTGGAGATCAGAAGACAACCTGGTGGCGTTGATTCTCTCCTACCTTTGGGAGGCTGAAAGGAATTCTTGTTGTGAGGCAGATGGGGGCAGCCTTTCCGCACTGAGCCACTCCCTGGCCCTGAGAGCTGTTATTACAATCAAAACAACAACACTGCCTCAGGCTTCGTTCTCAGCCCCTTCTTGTCTCTGCAGGGGGACAGACCAAACCATTAGAAAGTCCTTCCTCAGAACCTGAATGCCATCTGATTCCCTAAAAAGCCTGGTGTGACCATCCTGGCTTAGATATTTCTGGGTGTAGAGACGCTCTCCAGCCTCAGGAAAGCGCCATTCTTCCTCAAAGAACTTCTCATTTCGGCAGCTGTCCACTCTGCTGAACCATGAAGTAAAGGGGAAGCGAAAACATAGCGTTTGGGCTGTCCTGGAAGCCAGCTGAACAACTTCGACCATGCCAGGATGACCCAGACCTTGTGAGCTGGCAGGCTCCTTTTCACTTGCTTGTCATTTGTCAAGCTGGAGTCCCCTCTCCCACTCCACCCCCCCACACCAGGAGACTAACTTATCCACTCCCATGGTTGAAGCCAGTCTGTGGGTGCCTAGGGGACCAGTTTCTGCAGACAAATGTGATCTTGCCTGGATGTCTGCATTGCTCAGGATGGTCTGTTTATAGTCTCTCAGAGATCGAGGTAAAGGCTCCGCACATAATGTTGTTTGCATCTGGGCTCTCTGCAGAGAGCCTCTCACTGTCAAAGGGTCCTGTATTAGCTGTCTGACTCTAAAACACGCTCTTGCTCTGTTAGTTGCTTTTTTTGCAGTCTGACATTCAGATCCCCTGCCCTTTGGTCCATAATCTAGAACCTGTTCACACGTGAAGATGGAGGATGAAGGGCATCTTGGGTCCTCTTGGTCATCACTGGTACCCTGCCAGGGTTACTTTCATACTCTCCGAGTTGTTTTCACCTTGATGAGCTCATGGCATCAGTCCCCCTTGGGTTCCTTGAGGGGCCCCAGCTTTGGCCGTGCGTCTTTGAAAGAATCAGACTAACTTTGTAACCTATGTTTCTTTTAATTGCCTTATAACTTATATTTGCAAGTTTTAGGCCCATGTTAATTAAAGCCTCTTAGTGCTTCTCCAGAGAGCCGAGGAATGTAAAAGTTCCTGACATTAGCCATCTGTGAGGGCAGAGATAAGGAAGAGAACAAGCAGAGATCTCTACTAAATGGAGAAAAAAATCACCGGCGCCAGGGCTTTGTTTGGAAACTGGGCCAAATGGCCCCAATCCTTCTCCTGACCTTTGATCCAAAGCCTGTAACCCCCACTCCTCAGAACAGACATGGGATGAGTTAATCACCCTCCCACATTTAACTGTGGAAGGCAGGAAATTCCAAACTGACTTGACGATCAGATATTTACGACAGGGCTGACTGGACCTAAGGGTGACCACAACTGACCAATTATTTTAAAAGTTAAACACTTCCTCCAACCCTAAATCGCCAAGAAGGCAACCCCAGGAGATTCCCGCCTTGTGTCTTTTAAAAACCTAAGCTCTTTGTCTCCCGAGGCCACTCCTAGCTGACCAGCAGGGGTGACCCCATTGTGCAATGGTCAAGAAGAGTCTCTTGTGTTTTTGCATCGATGGATGATTAGTTTCCTGAGTTCTCTTCATACCTTCTTATATTTAGGCTCTTGCTGGGCCTAACATCTTGAAGTCCCCACAAAGGCAAACAAGGGTTGGGATGTCACTTGAGTTTCAACTTCGTTTCTTTTGTTTAGTTATTTTTGAGGCAGGGTCTCACTGTGCGGCTCTGAGCCACCCAGCATTCACTCTGTGGAATAGACTGGCCTTGAACTCACAAGATCTGCTGCTTCTGCTGCCACGGGCTGAGATCAAAGCCGTTTGCCACCACACCAAATTCAACAGCTGATTACTGAGCCCCTGCCCCACCCATCACAAGACTCTGTGGTGCCTGCTGTCAGACATTGGGTTCCAGTTGTCCAGTGACAAAGAAACAGCCCAAGATGAGATCATCTGGGTAGAGTGAGGGCTTCCAGCTCGGACTGCAACCTCGTCTCCTCCAACGACAGGTGCTTTTATCTTCAGTGGGCTCAAGCTGCTATTGCTCTAACAAATGGGTTTAGGTTCTGAAAATTAAGTTAAAGTGTATGAATGAAAATACAGCAGAGTACGGAACCGGTTCACGTATTCCCGAGGCCCAGCATGGCTGGTGTTCTCCAGCTGCAGTCTTTGTGGAGACATCCTGGCCCACTCATCTCCTGGACTTTCATCTTTCCAAAGCCTTTGCCACCTGATAAATCATGCTGCGGCTCTTCATATCCTGCTCACTCCCTGGCAACACCCACTAGAATTCAGACAGTTTCAGAGAAAGAGAGAGAGGTCCTTGGTTTTGCTCATGGATGTCATCCAGCTGAGTTTGGAATAGGACCTGGCATACAGCTGCCGCACCCTCACCCCAGCAGTCTCTGAAGGAAACAGTGTGATAGAGGGCGTTGCTTGCCCTCTGCTTTCTGGAACTCCAGCAAACGGTCTGTTACTGAGGCTGCCCCACTTCGGGGTGCAGTCTGTGGTACACCAAGGGTGCAGATTTTACCCTCAGGGCATCTTCCCCTTCAGAAAGGGTATTTTTGCTGATGTTCTGTGAGCTGTGCCTTGACTGGCCTGTTATTCCCCTTTCTGCCCCAAGCCTGCACATATCCACAGCTCCCCACTTCCTCCTGGGATATGCCTGATTTCAGTGAGCTATTTTAGAGTCTGCTGATTATAGCAGACACCGCATGGCTCCCCGGCTACCCTTCCCATTTTCTTTGCTGCGTCAGCCAGCAGAGCTGTGCCGCAGGGCCACTGCTCCACACTTTGGAGGGCCTCCCTTGACTTTTCTAGAGCATGGTGCCGTTGGGACTCACTGTACCCTCCAAGCCAGAGGCTCTTGGCCCAGACACGGACCCTCCAACTTCCTTTCCACTCTCCTTAAAAATGCGTTCAGGGTCAACCAGCTATCCCCCATTGCTCCGGCACTTCCCCAGGGGCGTCAGGCTGACGGTCCCAGCCCCAGCCTCAGCCAAGGAGGGCAGCTGACAATAGTCCCTTCTTGCTGGCTGATGCGGAATGGGATCACCTGAGGCTGAGAACAGAAGGATGTTGACATACTACTTTGTGGTGGCTCTCATAATGAACACAAGATGGCTTCGGGACTCTGTGCTTCCAACACCTCACCAGCCAGCCTTGGGCCAAGTGTGTGCCCAGGTCCATCTGCAGCTTGATTATAGTGCTATCTCCCGCCTTCAACACTTGGGACAGCATGGTGGGAAGATATTCTCAAAGAGGCGTAATAAACAGCAGCACTGAGGAGTCCTCGGGTGCCAGTGTAGCTGCGGCACGGTGCTGTTAGTAACACGGACAAGAGACAAGAGGGTCGGCTCAGTGGAAGTGGGGTCTGAGGACACGTCCTAGTGAGCGCTTAAAGCCTGTTTCCGTCTCTCCCCGGGAGAGACACAGGCGCACCTAACGATGGGTGCGCAGACGAAGCTTCCTGGATAGAGACAGACAGAGACGGGCCTGGAGCTGCGGCCAGTCTTCACACTACAAGATGAAACGATCCACGAGTGACGATCCTCCTATTTTAATGGATTATTTCATTTTACTTGTGCGCGTGCACATTTACGTACGAGCGCACATGCGCGAGGACGCCGGAGGTTGACGCTGGGTCCGCTCAGCCGCTCCCCACCTTAGTTTGGGAGAAAGTGTCTCGCTGCACGAGTCGCTCACCGATTCAGCTAGGATGTCTGGCCAGCTAGTTCTGGCCCGCTGCCGCCTCACCAGTGACGAAATTACAGGCCTGCACCCGTGTGCTGGTGTTTGCAGAGGCGCTGGGAAGCCGGGTCAGGCCTTCAGACTGGCACAGCAAACGTTATGGACTGAGGCCCACACAAGTCGCTTTTCTTTACTCATCTTCATTTGACTCATGGGAGTCACACACGGGAGTCTCTCGCGGGAGTGCATATGGATTAAAGCATATGTCAAAAGCTGCTTCTACACACAAGGCCCCCGTGATTTCCCCTGGGGGCATGCATGTCATCCGGCAGCCCCAAGGGCAGACATTTGTTTATGCAGCTGGACGTTTCTTAGTGGGTTTTTTTTTTTTTTTTCATGGCTGTATGACTTGTTTCAGTTTCAGATGACTCAATGACAGTGAGGCAGTGACAGTCAGTGGCTAAGTGAGTTGGGGGCCAGTGAGAGGTCTCAGAGAGTGGAGGTGACTGCCCCCACGCCTGACAATCTGAGTTTGATTCCCCAGGGCCCACACAGTAGAAAGGCCCACCCCCTACAGGTTCTCTTCCATCCGTCCTCTTTGTATGCACCTTAGCGTGGATGCCAAATTAATTAATGTGATTTTTGAACATAAAAATAAAATAATTACTCTGCCAGTTTGGCACCAGCAAGCTCTTTTACCAGGATATTAAGCTTTGAGACATTCCCCTAATGGCTTTCACTGAAACTTGAAAAGGGATGAAAAGCCGCTCTGGATTTGGTGTGGTGTGAGTTAGAGCATGTCATGCCCTGTTCTCTCCGTGGAGGCACTTAGCTGTGGCTGAGAACTTTCTAAGCTTTAACAAGGTCTTGCATGTCTGGACTCTATAACCTAATGTTAAATTTATGCTCTCTGACTACATTGTCTGCAGTTTTCATGCAATAAGTACAGTCCAGCCGTTCTGTTTGGGTGGGGATTCTACAATGGTATGCTGGATAAGAAAACCAACAAGCAATGCGAGCGCCTCCGTGGTGATGCACTGGGGCTGGAGTCTGCCTTGAGATGGTTTCATCGGGTCCTCACCCACACTCCTCAGGGTGCCGAACAAGGCCAGGGCAGAACGAGGGTGTACCACATCCTTAACTCCAGGCCCTCCTCTGTCCTACCGCTTCCTCGTCTGGCCAAGCCTGCAATTCCGAGTCCCTCCTCCTGTTGCACACGTTCATGCATGTAGCTGGAGAGAGGGCCCGAATGAAAGCCCAGCTTTTACTTCCCCCTGTGCGCACAGCTAGAACTCTGCGCGGTGGGCTTTATGCAAAGCAGAGAGAAGCCTGAGCAGGATGCTGACTCCAGGGTTAAGCTCATCTAGGCCTCGGAGAAGTTTAGAACCCTGAGTCAGGAGCTGGGCAAACGCTGAGCTAAACTGTTAAACAGGTGAGAGCCAACTTTGTTTTAAACTGTTAGGTAAGCAAAACGGAAAAAATTGTATGGGGACTGGAGGTGAAACCCAGTCGCTAGACTGACGAGGATTTGAGAAGGGCTGTGTTTATCGCCGGCATCACTTAAATCAAGTGCTGTGGCACATGCCTACAAGTCCAGCAGTTGAGATGGAGTCAGGAATCTCAGAAGTTCAAGGCCATCCTCAGAGACACAGGAAGGTGAGAGAGAGAGAGAGAGAGAGAGAGAGAGAGAGAGAGAGAGCCAAATCTAGAAGAAAAAAAAAATCACAGCCAGAGAAAAAGAGCAGCAGGAGCCCTTGATGCCAAACCTCCCAGCTCCTAGATTCTCCTGTGTTGAAGCCAGGGCCTGGCAGGAGTCAAAGGGCCCACTGGACAAGAAGTCATTTCACTTCATGCACTGTTCCCTTGCAAGCCCTTCTCACTTGGGAAAGCAGAAGTTCATATATTAAAATAGATCGATTGTGCGTGCAAGCATAATGCCACCAGCAAAGCAGCTCTTCCTGTTATTACACCCAGTTTCACCATCTGTGGCTGCCTCACCCCAGGATGGACTCTGCTGGCACCTCTAGATTGGCTTTTGAGGGCAGCATTTTGGAGTGCTTGCTAAAGCGCCTGGCACAGTCTACTGTAAACCCTGTACTGAATTCTTAAGTAAGCCCCGTGTGCCAGAAAGAAGGTCCCGGAGGATCCTGTGGGCTGCACAGCTCACCAGACCAGAGCACCTGCTAGGCTGGATCAGTGCTCTGGGGACTGTTCAACTGGACCTGAGCCACCGCTGCCTCCTCCCCCTCCTCCACTGACTCTTACAGACAGAGAGCATATAGACCTTTCCCCTTTCCCCATCTATTTAGTTTTCACTCCTTTCCAAAGAGGTGCAACACTAGAGAAATAGAACCAGGGACAGAGTTAATAGAAGACGAGAATACGAGAGCCTGTTAGAAACAGCATTTCAGGCTCCAGCCCAGACCTGCGGAATCAGAATTTCCCCTGCAGCAAGACTGCTCTAGTCTAGTTAGCCAGTACCTGACAGTTCCAGGAGTCCCGGGGAAGAAAGCTTTATTTAAAAAGAACCTAGAGTTTTCATTGGGGTGCTTGTGTGAACCTTGGGGCTATAGCGCCACCTTGTGGCGACTTTGGTAGTTATGCTTGCTCTCAGGAGGATGCGCTACCAGAACAACTCATCCTTGGAGGGAAGGCATGAGCAGAGGGAACAAATATAGGGTATCTAGCGCTATTGTTATTATTATTTTTAATAATTTGTTCTACTCCCTCTGCTCCGTGGTGATCTCTGTCACCCGCTGTCCCTGTGAATGCAGGAGTGACTCTGCATGTACAACAAGGAGTGTATTTCCTCGTGGTGCCTGTCCACTCCTGAGCTGACCTCACGGGGCCCAATCGTCTGCCCTTCAGTTTTCATTCAGAATCACCTTAAGTTCCATAGACGCACACTAAAACCACCAGTCAGTGTTTTGTTTTTAGTTACTTTGAATGAAACGCTACTAGGGAGGAAAGATTTGAGATAATGAATCCTACCTTTCATGGAGGAGCTCTTCAGTTTTTTCAAGTCACCTTTAATTACACTCAGTACAGTGTTACAACTGGGTGGCTGGATAGACAGCTGAGTGGTAAAGTGATGTTCAGGCATGAGGACCTGAGTCAGGATCCCACAGAAAAAGACTGTGTGGCAGTCAATAAATAAGCTGCCGACATGACCTCTCCGTTAGGGGAAACTTTTTATTGTGGGTAAGAGAGCAAAAATATCCAGAGGCAGCCGGGAGAGTCCAGAGCAGAGAGAAAGACACGCAGCCTGGACATGGCCACTGGGAGGGAAGCTGGAAGAACAGGAGAGTGTAGAGATAGCAAGAGATATAGAGCACAGTGAGAGAGCATAGAGAGATGATTGATAGGTGATAGATAGATAGATAGATGATAGAGAGAGCATAGAGAGATGATTGATAGATGATAGATGATTGATAGGTGATAGATAGATAGATAGATAGATGATAGAGAGATGATTGATAGATGATAGATGATTGATAGGTGATAGATAGATAGATAGAGGATAGATGATAGAGAGATGATAGAGAGATGATTGATAGATGATAGATGATTGATAGATGATAGATAGATAGATAGATAGATGATAGAGAGATGATAGAGAGATGATTGATAGATGATAGATGACTGATAGGTGATAGATAGATAGATAGATAGATAGATGATAGATGATAGAGAGATGATAGAGAGATGATTGATAGATGATAGATGATTGATAGGTGATAGATAGATAGATAGATAGATGATAGATGATAGAGAGATGATAGAGAGATGATTAATAGATGATAGATTATTGATAGGAGATAGATAGATAGATAGATAGATAGATAGATAGATAGATAGATAGATGGATAAAGAGAGAGAGAGGCAGGTGGATGGAAAAATCATTTGGATTGTAAGAAAGTAGGGTGGCTGCCAGATAGAAAACACTTACATGTTTCTGAGGAATGTTGACTTTTATCTAACCACCAGCCATCCTTCTGTAGTTTAGCTTGAGCTCGCTTCTGTGTGTATGGACAGACCTAACAGAGACAGGCATGGTGCTGCTTGCCTATAGTCTCAATACTGGAGAAATGGAGATAGGAGATCCCAGTGGCTCACTGACTAGCTCAGCATAGCTAGTCAGAGTATGCACAGGACAGTGAGAGACCCTGCCTCAAAAATACAGTGGAGATAGAGGGGAGCACCTTGTGGCCGTTTGAATGAGAATGGCCCCGGCTGGCTCATAGATTGGAATGTTTGGTCACCAGTGATACTATTTAAAAGGATTAGAAGGCCTTGCCTTGTTGGAGGAAGTATGTCACTGGGGGGGAGGGGGCTTTGAGGTTTCAAAAAGCCAATAGTCTCTCTTTCTTCCTGTGTGTCCCAATGTTGAACCGTCAACTACTGCTCCAGCAGCATGTCTACCTGCATGCCACCATGCTTCCCACCATGGTGATACTAGACTAAACCTTCGAGATTATAAGCAAGCCTCAGTTAAGTGCTTTCTTTTATAAGGGTTGGTCGCCATGGTCATGGTTCACAATAAGAGAACACTGACCAAGGCAGAAGCTGGTTCCAGGGGGTGGAGTATTGCTGTGACAGGCCTGACCATGTTGCCTGGGAGTGGAATGTGGACTCTGGGACTTCAGACTCGAAAAGGCATTGCGTATTGAGATCTCAGTGGGACTTTCCTGTAGGAGCTTGGAAGACCGACAATACTGAGAGCAGAGCAGACAATGGCTTGTGACGTTTCAGTGGGAATTTTAAAGACTATTGGAGCTGTTTGCTATTTCAAATTAAGATGCTTTCATTCTGATTAGCTGGGGCTGAAGAATCAGCTGCAATTAATAACATACCAGAAGGACTCAAGTAAAACCTTCGGTTTTTCTGGGGCACTCGATGCTGGTCAGCTGGAGCTGAGAAAGTAGTGGTGATTAAGAGAGCAGCACGGCTGACGTGAGATCTTCTGAGAAGTGATTCCTGAAAGTCACCATACAGAAGCTGTGTTCCAGAGGCGGCCAAGGTTGGGTCTCAGGCTGACAGCCAAGCTTGGTAGGTAGGATAGGAGTCAGCTGGGCCCTACTGGTTTTAAAGATGTGGGAGGTCATGAAGATCAGCTGAGGCTTGGCACTGTGAGAGGCAGGGAGAAGCCATTGCTGAAGGTGCAGCCTCAGGGGCAGCTGAAGGCTCAGGACCGCAGGGCTCATGCACAGAGGTTGGGGCGTGGCACCATGAAGAGAGCCTAGGAGAGGCCATTGGTGAAAGTGCAGCCCAGGTGCAGCAAGGGACCCGGCAGTTTTGGAGATGCCACTACCGCGGGCTGACCACCAAGAACTGCAGCGGCGGGGACTGGAGCCAGCCTGCCAAGGTGCAGAGACGAGGCTGTGTGTGCTGAGAGAGCAGAGCCGGAGGAGTGACCCACGCCCTCTGGAGGAGTCGGAAGCTCATGTGTGGACCCAGGCATGGGGCACTGAGTTACTTACCCTGTTGGAGTTTAGTTTTGTTTTGTTCAGAGTCTAACTGTGCCCTTGTTCTCTCCTGAAGTGAAAAGGTATCGATTTAATTTAGTTTTTTTCAGCAGCCCACAACCGAAAGACCATGAACTTGTGAAAAGATTTGGGATTTTTAAAAAGAAATTGGCTTTTTAAAAATATTTTAAATTAGATTTATTTATTTATTTATTTATTTATTTATTTAGTGTGTGTGTGTGTGTGTGTGTGTGTGTGTGTGTGTGTGGTATGTATTTTTACACACTGTGTATGTGGTACCCTTGGGGGTGAGGCATCAGAGTTCTAGGGTATGAATGGTTGTGAGCCACAGTGTGGGGGCTGGGGAATCAAACGTGGGTCCTCCGGCTGAGCAACCAGCGTGCTTAACTTCTGGGCCATCTCTCCAGCCCCAGGGCTTGGCTGTGTCACAGGAACTGCTGAGGGCTGTGGGCCCTGTGAAGTTATTTAGGTTCTATACTGAGGTGTTGATGCTGACAGGCTTTCTTGCAGATAAACGGCAAAGGAAAGGTTTCAACAGTGATGTGTCTGTATGCCGAGTTTGTATGACAACGGCTCAGTTGAACGGGGTAATTTCATGTCAGCTTGACACAAGCTATGGTCATCTGAGAGGAGAGAAGCTCCACTGAGAAAATGCCTTTAGAAGATTCCACAGGCAAGCCTGTGGGACATTTTCTTAATGAGTGATTGATGGGGAGTGGATAGCCCATTGTGCGACAGCCCTGGGCTGTTGGTCCTGGGTTCTGTAAGAAAACAGGCTGAGGGCTGGAGAGATGGCTCAGAGGTTAAGAGCACTGGCTACTCTTCCAGAGGTCCTGAGTTCAATCCCCAGCAACCACGTGGTGGCTCACAACCATCTATAGTGAGATCTGGTGCCCTCTGCTGGTGTGTAGGTCTACATGCAGACAGAACATATTATACATAATAAATACTTTAAAACAAAGAAAGAAAGCAGGCCAAGCATGCCTCGGGGAGCGAGCCAGTGAGCAGCACCCCTCGTGACCTCTGCTTCAGTGCCTGCCTCCAGGTTCCTGCCCTGCCTGAGTTCCTGTCCTGATTTCACTTGATGATGTACTGATGTGGAAGCACAATCGTCACAGCAATGGGAACCCTAAGACACACCTACTTTCAACCCCTAGCCTCTCCGGCATGGACATGGGTACAAAACCACCCTCCAAGCGTCTCTCATGCACACACACAATTTTAAAAATTATAATTTTCTTCTTAAACTTTATGTGCAGCTCTTTCTAGAGTTCTTGTTTTATGCTATGACAACAGACATAAAGGAGCTCTCTAATTTTTTTTTATTATTATTTGTTATAAGCTGTGTAAGGAATAGATGTCAGTCTCAACATTTTTTCAGGGTGTTATGCTGGAGCACGCAGCTGACATTGACACAATCTTCTCCGTGGACACCGCACCCAGCATTTGCACGGATGGAAGGCATTCTCTCACCATCGCTCCCATGAAGATGCCATCACTATCTATGGCCAAGGCATCTGCAGACTCTGGAAGTTCACAGGGTTAAGTAAATTATTCAAGGTCACAAATGGTAGAGCCAGGATTGGAACTCACTGTACAGCAGCAAAGACCCCAGACGGTGATGTCATGCTTCCCTCTTATACTTGTGCATCTCTTCCATGCTTCCAACGAGTTACCTGTCTGCTGTTTTTTCTTTTCTAAATCAGCTGGCCGTGAATCGTGTGGTTAACGCCGAGCAGAGCTTTTGGGGATGTAGAGGGTCTGAGTGTGAGCTGTGCGCTGTTGGGAGGGGAGACGCTCAGAATGGGATCCACTGAGCCTTTGGGGTTGCTAGTGTACTTCCCGGGAGCCAGGAATTTCATGCATTTCAGCCCTTGCCAAGTCAGGACGGCCTCAGCTATGGCAGAAAGCTCCAGGGAGGCCTAAGAGGGACTGAGCCCTGCCAAGCCCAACAGAGTGTCAAATAACTGGCCTGTTCTCTCCCCAACCTCCACCCCCAGACTTGGGCCGAATCAAAGGGCCATTCACGCCCCTCCCTTTCACCAACGGAGGCCACAGGGGCCAATCCCCCGGGGGCTGAGCCAAGCAATCCCACGGGCTCCTGCTTCAAACAGGCTTGAGTCTGAAACCACAATATACTTGGCTCTCATCTTACACATGTTACTTTTTGCAAAAGAAGGAATTGGAAAAATGAAAGGGAGAGGTTTTGAGAAATGGGGGGAATTCTTTTTTCAGCCTCGAGAATGAGGTTAATAAGTGGAAAACTACAACTACTTCTCTGTGAAGGGCCTCTGGGAAGGTTACCGCGCCAGGGTAATTAAAAACAAATTAAAAGCTTATATCATTCATTCAGCCCTCTTGCATCTCTCAGTCTGGAAGAATTGGATGGATTTCGGGCCACAGAGAAGGGAGACCAGAGCCTCCTTACCAGGGTGACTCGAGAAGGCCGGAACACCTGCTCGTTTCTCCCCAAATCCCAATTTGTGCGTGTTTTTCAAAGAAAAAACGTTCTGGGGCTTTGCAGGGCGTGACCAAACCCCAGGTTTGAGTGGTCCTGGACGATTTCCTCGGGTTCCCAGGCTGTGCCTCCTTCCTATCACGCCACGCACTGGTGACGCGGTCTACGCAGTGTCCACCGGCGTCTTCCGAGCCGGCAGAACCGCGGCCACCGAAGCTGGAAGGAGCCCTTCGCCGGGATCGCCTCTTTCAGGCAGCGCGGCTCAGCAGGGCATTCCAACTTGCTTCGCCCTAAGACGCCTCTCCGGCAACTCCCAGCAGCCGCCCCGTAGGACTGTCAGTGCAAAGCTAACGCAGACATGGATTAAGGGTTACCATGACCCAGAAACACCGCTTCAGGCTGCTCCGAGCGGCTCTGCCGCAGGAGGAGTCGCGTGAGCTCGCGCTGGTTACAGAACAAAGAGCGTCCTGAATCCAGGCACCCACCAAGTACGCCGGTGAACCGTCCGCCGGGGTGGGGAGGCGGGTTACAGCCCCGGGAGCGACCTCCCCGGCAGCTGTGGGATCTTCCGGAGCAGTCCCTGTGGTTCAGGGTTCTCACCAGCATTCCGCTTGTGAGTACCCCTGTGTGCGCCCCCTGGGAGCTGTGCCCCTGGCTCAGCTGGCTCAGCCACCAAACAGCGGCGTGGAAGGTTCCCGCGCTCTCCTCGGGGACACCGGGAAACCCCGGACGGTAGGTGGCGGGTCGGCGCCCCGGCCAGTTCCCGTGAGAACGCCACCCTTCCTGTCTGCAGGCCCAAGCCAAGGCTCTTCACCGTTAGTTATGAATTCTAATGTAAACATCTCCTATTCAGCATATCTGCTATTTGATTCCAAAAGGGTCATGAGCAAGAGGTGAGAACCGCTGCGCTAGACAGTGCCCCAGTTCTGTTTCCTCACATCTTCCCGGGTTAGAGAGGTGTGGACCACCCAGAGGGGAGACAGGGATGGAGATGACAACCCAGGCCTCAAGGTACAGGTCTAGCTGATAGTGGACTCTTGGAGTCTAGTGTCAGTTAGACTTCGATTAGACTCTACCCCAGCTAGTTCCCAAACAGTTGACACAGGCCATAATTTGTATTTACAGATGTGAGCCTATCCTTTATCGGCTGAGCCGTCTCTCCAGCCCCCATAATTTATTTTATAAGCACAAAGCATCAGAGCTGGGCAGATATCAGCTCTCTAAGTTACACATCCCAACTTATTTGCCAAGAAGTAGACCTGTCTGGGCCCCATCACTGTCCTCATGGCCACGTGCTCATGGTCCGTTCTCCAAATGGTGACTTCCTTCCCTCTGGCTTTCTCTCCTCCTGCTACATCTTCTGTTCTCTCTCTCTCCTCCTGCCTCATCGTCTCTCCTACCCCAAGCCTGGGAAACTCAACTCTGCCTACCTCTCCTCTGCCCAGCCCAGTCTACCAGTAACTTTATTAGCCAATTAGGGATAATTGGGGGGGGGGGTGACATTACACAACATCGCTTGGTATATGTGAGAATGTGCACATCTGGGGTGCAACCAGATCTTGGGGGCCAGTAACTAACAATGAAATACATAGCACCAGACCAACCCTCACCACTATTATTCACTCAGAGGGCTGCGAGCAGATGTATTTAACAGCCACTTTGCGCACCATCTATGTGACCAAGAACACGCTGGACCCTTCCTGTGAGCCTCTCCATTTAAGACACCTGTATTTATGGAAGATGTCACACATAGTCAATCTATAGAACTCATCTTTATGGACAACGTCACACGTACTCTACAAAGAATTTCAGTGTAGTCGCTGTTGTGCCCAGTTCGTGAGGCCCCAAAAGACCAGGAATAGACTCCAACTGTAAATACATGAGGATTTTTTTATTGTATATGTGTTCGAACACAGGAAGCAAACTTCCTATGGAAATAGGAGAGGAATGTGGCCCCATGGTCTAGGGAAACAGGGTTTTTAAAGAGAAAAACAAAAAACAAACAAACAAGCAAAAAAACGCAAGCAGGGACTTACATGCTTTGGCATTACATGATTGGGTAAGAAAAAATTACTTTTGAAATGATTGGTTCATTTTAGGTGCCAAGACCACAAACCCAGTTCTAGCCTAGCCGTATAGGCCAGTTTCCTAGCAACTGTATCTCTAGTGGGCATTTGTTTGTCTTCAATCAGGTCTGCTTAATAAATTACTTGAATTTCTTCCCTTTTCCTTTTTCCGACCTTCTCCCCACTAGAGCTATATAAGCTAGCTGTTCTCCACAGTTTATACCCCTGTACTCACTCACCACTGCCTGGCACTCTGCTCCTCAGCCCCTCAGCCCCTCTCAGCCCCTCTCAGCCCCTCTCAGCCCCTCTCAGCCCCTCAGCCCCTCAACTCTTCGGCACCCTGAGATCATCGGTTGTGCAATGGCCATTAGGGGCTGGGAATCGGTAGTATTTAAAAGGAAACTAGAGACAAGGGAGCAACCATTTTGCCACATTTTAATGGATGACCTAAGTGAGCAGTTACTCAAGGCTTCTGTCATCATTCATTTGAACACGAGGACCACTGCACTAATGAAGTAGAAAGAAAGTACACCGAAAGCTAGAACTGTGCCTGGCATACCGAAACACCCAATGGGGGACGAGCTCTCCTATTATCTGTCTCTCAAAAGGTCCTGGTTGTCTGTCAAAATTCAGTGAAAATGAAGAGTTAAGACTGTGGTCCCCCAGGTGTGCTACATACTACCACACCCTCGGGCTGAGGTGTCTTGATAAGAAGGCAGGCCCTGGCTTACTGCGAAGCCTGCTCTTCGTAACATAGCCGAAGCCATCTTGTCTTCAATATTCATTTTTGTTTATAAGGTAAAATTAAGTTCAAACATTTTGTAAAATTTTTATTTATTTTATGTATATGAGTGCTGTGACTGCATATACTTCCTTGAAGTACTTATCCATCACTGACACTAACAAAAGGTCATGTTAAGCTACACTAACCCACCACCCTGTCAGGGTCAAGTTAACCTTCTATTTTACTTTGACTCAGTGGTGCCGTAACTCATGCTCTGTTATCTCCATGCTTGGCCACAATCTGGTTGTACTCTGTTATCTCCACACTTGGCTCTACCCTGGAAACCCTAACCACCACCTCACATACCTCACTTGGGACCATCAGCTTAAGGGTTAGCTGATAATACTTTGCCTGCTTAGCAACAATGAACTTAAAATGAGTTACTGTCCCATAGCCCTTGTCTTCTGCTCTTGGCTTTCCCATAAAAAAAGACTGCCCTAAAAGCAGACCAGTGCCACAGTTAGGCTCCTGAGTCCCTGGTGTCAATCAGCTTGGAACAGGTGTACAATAAACCATCTATATCTAACTGAGACCAGAGTCTGAATGGTTCGTGTGGCTGTTCTTGGGTTACAACATTACAAGTTGGGAAAGACTGATTTTCTTCTGTATTTCAAGAGGCAACTTGTGAAAACTAAGCCCACCTGATACTGATATAGCAAATAAACTATAATTTTTTTCTCAGAGTGAGAAACATAGTTAAGCACCTGGGATATTTGCATTCTGAGAAGCAAGCAGTATCTAAAGTTGGTGAGTCTTATGCAATGAACACATTCCTAGAGACTGCCTATGGGATTCAAAGCCACCCTTCCTATAGTGATAAATCTAGAGTATGAATAAGTGCTTCAGAGCTCATGAATCAACCTACTGGCATGGAACTGTCTTTTAGTGGCACTTTTCCTTTCTTCAGTACGATTGCTCATGGTGTGCAGAAATTGATCTGTAAACTATAAGCACACCACATTATGATAGCCGATATGTCTTCAGAACGTCTTTATGACACTTAATGTCTGAGATAAATGCGTCGAGTCTGGTGGTTTTCGGCACTGCTTGTTATAAATGCTCATGCGACATAGTTTTATAATATAAAAAGGTATTTTAGATTCTAATAACGGCTCAGTTGTCTGGAGGTTCTGAGCTACACAGCTCAGGAGATGGATTTCTGTCCTAGAGCTGAAGGGATACAGCTTACAACTCATTTGCCTGAGCAGCTTTGAAGCTAAGCAATTGTGGGTGTTTTATAACGCGGACGATTGCTGTTTCTTATGAGACCTTGTAAGCATTCTGTGTTGCACGATTTCAAATGTAGTCGCACACCGATTGACGGCTGGATACATGCTGAGACTGTTGTTAGGGAAGCGGGTCATTGTGTAAATATGCTTACACAAAATTTGAACCACCGAGTGATTCAGCCACATGGAATTCACCATCATATATGTGGCCTGTCATCGGCTGGAATGTTATTAGCTTGCAGATGAATGCACATAGAATGCACATTCACCTATCATTATAGGATTTTATATACTGAATTTCATTATTTTGGGGTCTTTTTCTCTATTTTGTTTTTGTTTTTTGAGACAGGGTTTCTCTGTGTAGCCCTGCCTGGCTGTTCTAAACCTCCCTCTGTAGACCAAGCTGGCCTTGAACACAGAGATTTGCCTTCCACTGTCTCCCAAGATTGAAGGTGTGTGCAACCTCCACCTGGCTGGGTCTTCTCCTTTTCAAAGAAGGTCATGCAATGAAAGACCTTAGCTTTGGAGGTCTGTATCCAACTTGGTACCTTACTTTGTCATTTTGTCTTTGTTACCTTCTGTTTAAGTGTAATTTAGTGTCTATGTCAAAATGTGGTTGTTAAGTCGCCAGGTACCAAGGCTGATTCTGAAGATGATATCAACCACGTAGTTGAACTGGATGGAGAAGGAAACATCCTGAGAGGCCGTCCATTTCATGCACATATTATTGTATTCAGTTCACTGAAATTACATGAAACAGAAATTATTTCATGGAGAAAATAGGACTCATAAGTGTTTAAGCAATACAACCAAGGCCAAACAGGTTATATGCTTCAGATCTGAGATCCAAAGGGCATGGACTACATGACTGTGATTCCAGCGCTCAGGAAGCTGAGGCAGGAGGATCTGAAGCTTCCGAAGGCCTGGGAACATAGCAAGATTCTGCTTGGAGTAGGGGTGGAGTGACACTCAACTCAAGACTACCACAACTCTTCATTTCTAGAAATAAATGAGATCAGAGGTTAGAGCTTTAAAACGTAGTAGAGCAATATGTGACATAATGGTTTGTCAATAAATAGAGATTGTTGTGCCTGCTGTCATGGTTCCTCTTGTAGGATATTTGATCACACTGTGAACCCTGAGATTTTGTACTGGAAAAACCTGTTTCTAGTTGTGGTGTGGCTCAGCCCTAGCACACACCTTTAACCCAAGAGCTGTCTATTAACAGAATTAAATAAAGTTAAATAAGTCAAGCAGCTGGAAAAACAACCAGTTGACAGGAAGTAAATATGAGAGAAAACCATAGAGAGTGAAAGGAAGTCCAGAGGATGGATGGAGAGACACACAGGAAGTAGAAAGGAGAGACATTCGGTTTCAGTGGTTTTTAAGACAGTGTGGAGAAGGGCTTTTCCTTCTGGGACTTCAGCTGAGTAGGAAGGTCAGCCAGGTTCTTTCTCTGCCTCTCTGAGCTAGCAGGTTTTCACCCCAGCATCTGGCTCCTGAGTCTTCATTGGTAAAATCCAACATTTGGGATTTTGTTTTAAAAACAACAGGCTCCCTTTTCCTCTATGTCAAAAATGGGTATGAACATGCACATTCTTCAAAGAAATGGGTGAATAACCACTTCCCACTGGGTGAAACTGGGTGTGGAGCATCAGATTTGGCTTCTAGCAGCTTGCTGAACTACCTATGAGGAGCTACTCTGTACTTGCCCTCTGTCCGTGAATCTCTTGCTAATGTCTGTTCAGCTGCTGGATACGGGTTATGACAGCAACTGTCCCAGGTCACCCAGCCCGCTGTGCTCTTTCCTGGGCACAGGGCTTCATTCCATTTTGCAGCCTCCCTTGAAGTTACATCCACTGAGAAGTGCTGGCCAATCACTGAGCTCCAGGCAAAGGGTGGTGGTAAGCTGTGTGCCATGCCTGCGTTTGATCTGCAGAAATCTCTTCTTGTTGCCAGCTTGAAGCAGATGGGTGCAGTGGCTAGCAGTCACTTGTTTAAGCTGCAGGACTGTCCTGTTCGGCTTGTGCAATTAATGAAGAGATGAGGGAAGCCGGTTTTCATCGCACAGACACTTCTACTGCAAAAATGGTGAGCGTGCCTAAAACCTTTTTGTAATAAGTGAGGCAAGCACCAGCCTCACAAAGTGGCGCAGCATAAGGGCAAGGCTCAGGTGTGAGTGTGTTGAGGCTAACTGCAGATCCAAGAGGATGCTGGGCATTAAGAGGTGCAAGCATTCTGAACCTGGGGGAGAGCTAGCAGCACATCAGGGATTCTACCTGGATGCCAAGGCAGAGAGAAACAGACTCTGATTGCTGCAACAATGTTTGCTGCCGCAGCCGCGGCCTTGGGAACCCCAGAGACAGCCTTTCTTGCCTTTGGCTTTGGCTTTGCTGCTTTCCTAGGTCACCGCAGCAGGACACTGAGGCCAGCTGCGCTGCGAGCAGAAATAAGCCCTTCTTTCCTTACCTGGCTTTTGTCGGAGCGTTTGATTGCAGCAGCAGCAAGGAAGCTAAGACGAAGGCTCACCATTCTCCACTTCTTTCCTTCATCCACCCATTCATTCATTCATTCATTCATTCATTCATTCTTGTGCACACCCACCTGTATCTGTCCATCTATTCCCCTGTGGGATCAATACTTACCACGTGCCAATTGTGTCAGACCCTGTGCTAAGGTCTGGGAGAACAGAGAAGGTCCCTCCCCCACTCTCTCATGAAGCTTCCACCCACCCAGGCAAGTGGGGAGGGGAGGGTGGCAACAGCTCAGGTGGGAGTGTGTCATGGAGTGCTGGCTTATGGAATGTCAGATTTGTCACATCCCAGGGTTAGGAAAGTCCTGGCACAAGCTGTTCATCTAAGCACAGTTTTTCCATGCCAAACACTGAACAGCTCTTCCTGCCACACACCATCACCATGCCAAAATCTGCCCGTTAGGCCTGCCTCTCTGCTGCCTTGCTTGGATTCAGTGTCATGTCACCTGCCGTTCTGAGGCCTGCCCTGCCCCGACCTCCAGCCTCAGCAGAACACTCAGGTCTCCCTCAGCTACTGAAATCTCTTCCATGTCTGCTCCCTCCCACAAGGGAGCATAAATACGTACAAGGCCCCCTGGTGTTCTCCCCTCAGCTACTGAAATCTCTTCCATGTCTGCTCCCTCCCACAAGGGAGCATAAATACGTACAAGGCACCCTGGTGTTCTCCCCTCAGCTACTGAAATCTCTTCCATGTCTGCTCCCTCCCACAAGGGAGCATAAATACGTACAAGGCCCCCTGGTGTTCTCTAATACTTTATGCACTCGTGTGGACCCAGATGTGCCGTCTACCTTAAAACGGAACCCAGGTTTGTATGTAAGTGCTGCCATGTATGTGTATGTGCACCTGTGTAATCTCCGGTGCTTCCTCGGAAAGGAAGCTCCAGCCAACTTCCCCAGCTCTCCGCATAGTTTACCATCAGAGACAAGGCCGAGACACCCAGAAAATGCTGGCACCACCGGAGTGACATGAGACTCATTCTACGCTTCGCCTTTGAGAAAAGGTTTTTGATAGCAGCACTGTGAGTGATTTCTTCCGTCCCGTTCAAACTGCAGTGAGGCTCCCGATTCACACTGAAGTGGGGTGGCTCCCTGCTGAGTCACTGCTGAGGCACTGTGCATGGGCTGTGTTATTTGCGTGTTCTGTTATCTCTGCCACGGCCCTGGCAGCGGCATCTCCCTATTCATGACTCCAAACTCGTGAGAGTTCCTCTCAAGGCCCTGAGAGCGGCCCTTGGGGCTCACACACAGGAAGAAAGAGTTCTTTCAGAGGTTGTTAGTCGCACGGTGTGGTGGTGCTAGTCACAGAAGCAGCAACCAATGCGCGTATAACCGCCTGACTCCTCTCCCTGAGAGCTCTTTTCAGTGTTGATGCGGTCCTTCGGTTAGTGTTTGAGAGTCTTTCACTCACATCTTACAGGTGTTCCTTCGGAAGGAAGCTGCTTTTCTTGTTGTTCTTGTTGCTGTTGTTTTCCCAGACGATTCTCTGTGTAGTCCTGGCTGTCCTGGACTCACTCTGTTGACCAGGCTGGCCTCGAACTCACAGAGAGATCCAGCTGCTTCTTCCCCTGAGTGCTGGGATTAAGGGTGTGCGCCACCACTGGCGGCCTGGCTCTACTTTTTATCCCGGTCTTTCAAACAGATTCAGTAACCTAAAGTCACATAGAACTGAGGTTTGATATGGCGGCAGTTGGCTCTCTTCCTCACTAAGCTTCACTAACATTACCAGAGCGACAAGCAGCCAGTCCCCGGGAGGACAGGAACAAGATGCATAAAAAGGGAAGGTCTTCGCAAAAACCCCCAGGCCTCTAGCCTTGTTTTTTTCTGAATCTCCAGCAGGGGGCGCCCATGGCTTGAATTATCTGGGTTCTCGCTTGAGAAAAACCCTAAACCTTTGTCTATTATTCTTGAAATATTTCGAATGTACTAATTGGAGGAAGAAATCCAGTACGCGGGTAAAAGTAAGTGAATGTTCCAGTACATTCCCTGGAGGACTTGCAAAAGGGGTGTTGAGACGTAGGAGCCTGATAAGCCAGGCTTACTGCTAGACTCGGGAGATTTCCTCACCGCAGTGGGAAAGCTGCTCACCATTGCACACCCGATGGAGTGTAGCCCCTGCCTTGTAAAGTCTGGGGCTTCAGCTTGTCCACATTCATTTCGTTGACCCTTTGTGCTGGGGAGTTTTCACACCTCCACAGCTCTCAGGAGGTCAGATGCAGAATTGCCTGTTGCAGAGAGTCTCTAGAAGGAGGTCTGTGCATTTCCCTGCCCCTTCAACACACACAGTTAAAATGAGTGGATATTATACACACACACATGTATTATGCTCATATATACATTATGTTCCTTGGTGTTTTGCCTGCATGTTTGTCCTTGTGAGGGTTCCAGGCCTCCTAGAACTGAAGTTACAGTTATGAGCTGCCATGTGGGTGCTGGGAATTGAGCCAGGGTCCTCTGGAAGAATAGCCAGTGCTCTTAGGCCCTGAGCCTTCTCTCCAGCACCAGCCCCTCCCCCCCTTTGGATTTTCAAGACAGGGTTTCTCTGTGTAGTCAGTCCTGGAACTTGCTCTGTAGACCAGGCTAACCTTGAACTCAGGTCTGCCTGCCTCTGCTTTCCAAGTCTGGGTTTAAAGGCTTGTGCCACCCAGGAGCTTTTAGGACAAATAGACCAAGTTTCTTCCTGGGTATAAAAGTTTCTCCAACGTTCTACATGGCCCTGCTACTTTGAGGAGCCCTAACCGCAGCTTCCTCATTGGGGAATTAGAACACCCTGAGCTGAGCCTTCCACAAGCAAGGTAAGGATTTGAGGTTCGGTGCCTGGCACACAGCGGGCCCTCAGTATGCCTTAGCTGCTGTACTTGTGCAGGCCAGGGCTCCATGGAAAGAAACATCTCTCATTGCAGAGGTCTTCCCTAATGTCCCAGCAGTTTCTTCTACTCTGGGTGACATGACCAAACCTTAGTGATACTCCTCCTTCCTTCTGGGTAACCTGGGAAGTTCTGTGTCCTGGAGTCAGGTGCCGGGCATTTGTCCCTCAGAACCAGCAGGTTGGAGGTCAGTTGAAGTTCAAGGGGCCTCTATTCGGACTGTGTATCAATCTGCAGCGTCTGTAAGTCAAAGGCCCTTGTGCTGCCTCCAGAGCCAAGGCAAGAGGGCGAGCACACAATGCAGCCCTTCTTCAGAGCCCTGTTTACCTTCCGGGAGCAGGCAGGGTGTGGCGAGACCTTCTGGGTGGCAAGAGTTGCAGGGTGTGGCGAGAATGCTGGGTGTGGCTGCCCAGGCCTGGCCTTGAAGAAAGCTGCCAGCAGCAAGCCAGGGGACTGGGCGGCCCAGGTCTGATTGTGGGGATGGGGGGGTAGCATCTGCTGGGGCCTGCCTCTGTGGTAGAGTGACTACGGCCCTCACTTCCCTTGATTGCCAAACCCAGTAACACGATAGCACAGGGACTTACTCCCCTCAGCCTGGCCCTCCGTAGCTTTCCTGTCCTGTGAGAGGCTTGGCACCCACGCCCACTATCTCTGTGACCTTGGTGAGTTGGCTGGAAATTCTGTCTTCATTCGAACGCACTTGCAGCATTCCTTGCGTCCGTGCTTGGGGCTGCGCCTGTGTCCATCTAGGATCAAGTGACCAGGGCCAACCATCCATGAGAATGTTATTCTAGAGACTATAGGTGACTCGAGAGGGCTCCAAGAAGAGAAGTGTCAGGACTGGGAGCCTGGAAGCCATGCTCTGTCCTTTAACTCACTGGGCGAGGCACCCGGAATGAGGCCCAGGAGAGACTGGACTCTGGTCCACAGGTCTGAAGTGAGGATTAAAAGAGCCATCGGGTGTAGAGGGCTTCGAACAGTCATGGTACCGGGGCGCCTCTGTAGAGACCCCAAGCCACTCCCCCTTCCCCGGTCTGTCTCAGACGTGTCCAAACTTCAAGCCCATGAACCTGTCCCTGGGACAGGTATGAATGTGGCCCAACACAAAATCGCAAAGTTACTTCAAACACTGGAAGATCATTTACAATTAAAAACCACAACAAAACCTCTGCTGCATGGTCCGGGTTGCAGCTCAACGCCTCTTCCACCGGGAACATCAGACCTTCTCAGGTGGGATAAACATGGAGTGGGTGAGGCTCGCTCACTCACTCAGGGCTCCACAACACAGCCACAGCCACCCCACACCCACTGCTATTGTCACCCAAAGCTTTTTAGCCCCGTGTAAATGTTGATCACACGAATCAGTCTTCCCGGGCCTGACTGTGCTGTCTGCGGGTGCCTGGAGCTGCTGCCTTGGACTCCAGCCAAGACCGACTGACTCGGTCGCATGAGAAAACAGATGGTCTGAGACTGTACTGCAACACGACTGGAGCGGATCCCAGCTTTGGGGGGCTTTCTCTGTGTGGAAAAGTATGAAGCACACTCAAGCACAGTCCTTAGTGCACCCCGAAAGCGGAGCCTACAGGGAACTCCAGTAGGGGTCGGTGTTCCAGGAGGATGGGCGACCGGCAGGTGTGGGAAGGCAGGTGGACCTGAGGGACCTTCCGGACCTTGGCAAGATTGTGCAACGGGACGAGAGAAACACGCTGGATGCCCCATAGGTTCCCAGAACAGCCTCGGACTCTTCTGTGGGGGCCGTGGGCTCTTTTGTGGTTAGAGTCTCCTAGGGCCCTTGGGGCAATCGCTTGGGTGTGGCCTGGGAGTTAGAGTATGAACTAGAGCTTTCCCAACCCCACCCACTTCCAACCCCAGGAGGTGTTACAGGGAGACCAGAGAGCAAAGTTCTAACAGAGCTGAGCCTCCAGAGGGAAGAGGTGCTTTGGGAATCCACAGCCAAATTATCCGCTCTTTCAACCAGATTCAATTTGATTCAGTCCGACAGATATTCCTCAGTGCCTACTGTGTGCCAAGCGCAGGGTTGGAATATGGCAGTGAAAAGACAGGCTCTGCCACATGTATAACCCAGAGGGAGCGGCAGATGAAAACACAAGTGTGTGCCATTTAATTTCCAACAGCCCTGTGTGCCACGGGACAGCTGTGGCATTGCCTTCAGCGGGAGGGCTGCTTCCTCCCCACCCCGTCGGGGATCTGCTGGCCCAGAAGGAGAGAGAGTGGCAGCCAGCTTGCCACTCAGGCTTCAGTTTCCCCTTCTCTGGACTCAGCCCTCCCTGAGCTTAGGGCTCCATCCAGCTCCATGGTGATTTTGAAAGCTTTTTTTTTTTTTTTTTTTCAATTGAACCTGGTTTTTCCAGTTTCTCTTGGCAGAAATTCTGGTCTGCTGATGGCTCCTGAATCCTACATAGAAGTAGAAATCACTTCTTTTTACTTTCGTGTATTTTTTTCTTGTCTGGTTCTCTCTCTTTCTCTCTCTCTTTCTCTCTCTGTCTCTCTCTTGTCCTCTTTGCCCTTGCTTCCTTGCTTTTTCGCCTTGGTGATTCTCCCTCTCCCCCAGGCCATGATGTCAGTGGCTGCCCTGTTCCTCTCACTTTCTTTGGTGGCTAGGGAGAGAGGAGGCTTGCCCTGGTTGGTGAATTTGGCAGTAACACAGCTCAAGCGTCCCCTTTCCTGCTGTCTGCAGGAAACCCTTCCCCTCCTCTACGATGCCCAACCTTCTCCACTCTGCTAGGCAAAGGACTTCATCCCCAGGGCAGCAAGCTGAGCGGTCTCTGGGCTGAGTTAGGAAAGGCAGTCTCCCCCTCTTTTTAGCTCGAGAAATTTTTATGCAACCCTAGATATACAAATACATAAAATATGTATACAATTTAACGTTAACTGAAAATAACTGAAAATATGAGTGTAACTTTTCATATTAGCAAGATGCATGTACTTATTTATTTTTACATAAATACTTAAATCTTGGCTGAGTATTTGATACTGCAGAGGAAAAAATTTTGACTTGATTGATATTTTGATTTTGAGCCATTAATGCCAAGAATTCCCCTTTGCATGCATATATAATATAAAAGTGGAAGAAACATGTTTAGGATCATTTTAGAAACTGTTGTAAATTCCTAACCCCCAAGTCAAAATTTATTTAATGATTTCTACATAAAATCCAAGTCAGCAACTCAAACAGCAATTTAAAAAATCAAACGCTTTAGGCCAGTGAGATGGCCCAGCGCCTGACCGTGTGAGCTGGCTCCCTGACCGGCACGGTGGGAGCGGAGAGCTGGTGCCTAGTTGTCCTCTGACTCAGAAGGCGCCAGCGGCGCAAGCATGGCCAGCCACACCCCAGCCCATCTCCAAACCAGTGTGAGGTTCTGCTCGCTGTAGACAGGGACTCGCTGGGCCCCGGCTGACCTGGAACTCACCACGTATGTGCTCAGTTTTTCTATTGCTGTGAACGGACACCACGGTGTTAGGAAGGAAAACGTGACTGGGGCTGGCCTACAGTTCACAGGGTTAGTATAACGGCATGGTGGGGAGCATGGCGGCAGGAGGCAGACATGGCTCGGAGGGCGGGTAGCTGAGAGCTCTACATCTGGTTCAACAGACAGCAGGAAGAGAGAGAGACACTGGGCCTGGCTTGAGTGTCTGAAACCTTAAATCCCATCACCTCTGAGAAGCCACACCTCCAAATAGTGCTACTCCGCAGAGCTCTTTGGGGGTCATTTTCATTCAGACCATCACAGAGGGCTGGGCTGCCCTTAAATTCACAGAAATCCTTCTGCTTTTGCCTCCCAAGTCCCGGGGTTAAAGGTGTGTGCCACCACGACAGACCCAATAATGTATATTTTTTCAAAAATTAAAGTAAAACATTGTAATACAATCCAAAACATATCCTAATTCGATACTTACTGAGCAGCTGTCGGTATACCTTCTACGGAGAAATGTTATTGAGTGGCTCCAGGAAACTAATCACTCAGAACTATACATGCGGTCGAATTGGACTGTGACTTCTTCGTTGACACAGTGGTTCCAGATACTTCACGAATCAATGTGGCCCCAGAGGTGACAATGGCTGCAGCTCTCAAGTTCACATGACACTAGAGGGACTTAGAGAACTGCAAGGGCTGCAGAATTTCCCAGAGCCATCTCCCCATTGACTGCTTCCTCCCACCCTCCAATATTAAAGACCTGGAATGCCTGGGGAACAGAAAGAGAGAGAGAGTGAGAGAGAGAGAGAGAGAGAGAAAGAAAGAGAGAGGAAGAGAGAGAGAGGAAGAAAGAGAGAGAAAGAAAGAGAGAAAGAGAAAGACAGAGAGAGAAAAAGAGAGAAAGAGAGAGAGAGAAAGACAGAGAGAGAAAAAGAGAGAAAGAGAGAGAGAGAGAGAGAAAGCAGATGCAAGGCAAGCCACCCTCTCTACCTGCCTACTTGTCTGGCTAATACCATGGTCTGTGCTGTGATCACCAGTAACCACAGATGCTTAGCAGAGATGGCATCAGAAGACTCTGTGGTGAATTTTCCTGACCCATTCATCCATCCTCTCCATTCATCTCCTTTTTAGTAGCCTCCCCACAGCTCTCTACTCTAGTTTTGTCCTTTCCCTTCTCTGGAATTTACTGCTGTTTCCTCCCCACTTGTAGGGCTGAGGCTTGAATCTCTGTCTTTGAATATGTTGGTCAACATTCTACCAAATGAGCTGTGTCCCAGCTCTCGTTCCTCTTACAAGATACATGTATCTTCCAAAAGACAAAACCAGCCAGATGGCTCACTGGGTAAAGTGCTTGCCAGGGAGCCTGATGACTCCAGATGTATTACAGGGACAGCTCACTCCTTGATACTGACTTCTGTCTCAGTTTAATTCTCTGTTGCCGTGATAGAACACTACGACTAAGGCAATTTATAAAAGAAAGTGTTTACGTTGAGGCCTACAGTTTCAGAGTTACAGTCCATGGCCATCAGGGCCGGGAGCGCTTCAGCTGGCAGGTAGGCATGAAGCTGGAGCGGTGCTGAGAGCTCACAGCTTGAGCCACAAGCTCGAGGCAGAGAGAGCACTTGGAATGGCTGGGGCTTTGGAACCGTCAAAGCTGATCCCCCAGTGACACACTCCTCCAACAAAGGTACACCTCCCGACCTTTCCCAAACAGTTCCACCCACCGGAGCTCAGGCATTCAAACAAATTTCTACGGGGGCCATTCTCATCCAACAAGCATGAAGGCCAGCTGAGATCCTAAAGGGGCAGGAGGAAGGAGGGTGTTTTAGGGTAGCCAGCCAGGCTGGGGATGACAGCCTCTAATCCAAGCACTCCAGACGCAGAGGCAGGTGGATCTCTTTGAGTTTGGGGCCAACCTGGTATACATAGTAAGTTTCAGGACCAGCCAAAACTACAGAGTAAAACCCTGTCTATTAAAAGAGAAAGAATGGATTGGCTTCAACCATGAAGGCTGGGTCTACCTTCATTTACTGGAGTGGATTGAACTTCATCAGGAGAACCTGATGGTTCCTGCTTAGTCAGTTGGTTTGGCTCAGTTTGCAGCAGGTCCCTAGAGATGAGAGCCGTACATTAAATTTTTGTAAACACTGTCAACACTCTCTGAAAGGCCTATTGGTCTTTCTGTTATAAGAGTGTGGGGCTGCAGAGATGGCTTAGTGCTTAAGAGCACTGGTTGCTCTCCCAGGGGTCCTGAGTTCAATTCCCGGCAACCACATGGCGGCTTGCAACCATCTGTAATGGAATCTGATTCCGTCTTCTGGTGTGCATGAAGAGAGCACTCATATACATAAAATATATAAATAAAACAAAAGTGTTTGAAACTGTCTTTTCTTTCTTTTTCAAGATTTATTACGTATACAGTGTTCTGTCTCCATGTACAACTGCTCGCCAGAAGAGGGCACCAGATCTCACTATAGATGGTTGTGAGCCACCATGTGGTTGCTGAGAGTCAAACTCAGGGCCTCTGGAAGAGCAGTCAGTGATCTTAACCTCTGAGCCATCTCTCCAGCCCCAAGAATGTCTTTTCTTATAGCCACTCTCATAGATCACTTTCTTAAAAAAAAAATTGTAGAGACTTACTTTTATTCTTAGTTACGCACACACACACACACACACACACACGCACACACACACACCTCCTGTATACCCCCATATGCCTGTGGGGGGTGTGTGTGAGAGCGAGTGCCCACAGAGGCCAGAGTATCAGATCACTGAGAGCTGGAGTTGAAGAGAGTTGTGAGCTGCACAACGTGGGTGCTGGGAATCAAACTGGGTCCGTTGGAAGAGCGAGAAGCAGTCTTAACAGCTGAGCAGTCATTCCAGCATTTTACAAACTCCACTTGACCCTGATAATTCTAGCCGCTGACTATGGGCCAGTCCAGGCACGAGAACACCAGAGAGAGTGGACCACTAGGCACAGGTACGAATGGAAAGGATGAGACGGATCTGTGAACGAAGATAGCGTGTTCTCTCCTTACGAACTGAGGCAGCAGGGCAGACTTCACGAAAAGTGTTGTTACTGGGTGGAACTTTTTAAAGACTGGTTTTTATGTGTATGAGTGAGGGTTTGTGCACATATGTGAAAGTTCCCCTGAAGCTCAGAAGGAGAAGTCGGATTTCCTGGAGGTGGAGTTATAGGCAGTTGTAAACTGCCCCATGTGGGTGCTGGGAACTGAGAGCAGCAGTTGCTCTTAACTGCTAAGCCAGCTCTCCATTCTCCAGTCCCAATATTGCTTTAAGAATGCGGTCTGGAGCAGGGCATGGTGGAGCAAGCTTTCAATCCTAGAAATTAGACGGCAAAGGAAGGCAGAGCTCTGTGAGTGTGCACTAGCCTAGTCCAAGCAGCAAGCTCCAGGCCCCTCAGGTCTGTATGGTTAGGCCCTATCTAAAACGAAACAAATGAACAAACAAAACCATACACGGCCGGTAAGATGGGTCAGCAGTGAAAGTGCTTATCACCAAAGCCCGAGGCCTGAGTTTGGCCCAGGAGTGCGTGTTGGAATCACTGACTCCAGAGGTCGGGGGAGGTTGTCCTCTGACTTCCCCAGGTGCACTTTCTGGAAACAGGGAGGAGCCAATGATCTTCCGTCTCACAGCTACTCTCAGGTTCTGTGGGCAGGTACCACTCCTGGGGTAATTCACAAGAAGGCGTGTGTGTGTGCCGGTCTGTCTGTCTGTCTGTCTGTCTGAACCAAGCATTGTGCATCTTATTTAAAAACTGCTCTGAACTGAGAGTGCAGAGGAAGAAGCAATCTGTGTGTTTGGCTGAGGAAGGCAGTGACAGCAATTTGGGGGAGGTGGCCTCAGCTGCTGTCATTTCTCAGAACGCCACAGGACCTTAACGTATGACAGCTTCGTAGGCCACCAGGGCAGCCCTGGAGACAAAGGACTCAGAGACCCAGGATGTCCCTTCTGTTTCCTCCCTTCCTCTTCTATGACCCTGCCTCCATCTGCTTACCGCCTCTTCCCTCTCCACTTCAGGAGCAGAGCCATGGCTGGGAGGCCTTGGCGGCTGGATTTCTCAGATGCATGTGGTTATCAGCCAGGTGCGCAGCCACACGGGGTCAGAGGTGGATTTCCTGGGAAGATGCTGAGCCTGCAGCTTCATGGGCCTTTCCAAACCCTGGGAGGGGCTGCGCATTGCGCATGAACACTTACTGATGTTTTAACTACCCGGTCCTTCCTCTCCGACTTCCTTTCATGTTAATGGGCCTAGAGCAGCTGTGGGCACTTCTGGGGGGTTGACCTAGAGGAATATTAACTAGAATGTGTCATTTAGTTTGGGCTAGGTAGGCTCTAGTCACATGCTCCGCGCTTTGTCAGTGTGGGAACGCAGCCAAGAATCCTTTTATCCCCCTCTGCCGCCTGCACCTGACGAGGGAGGAAGCTGGAGGACCTGGGGTTGTATCACAATAAGAGTCTATCTTATTGCACAAGGATGAAATTTCAGGGTAAAAGTCCTACTAACCATGTCAGATAACTAGGAACTACTATTGTGGGAATTTGCTTGTTTAGGGATTCCTTGTAGTGTTTGTTTAAATATGTTCCCAATCCATCATCCACAGAGTTATCAGTTTTGCACACTTGTTTGATTTATTTTCCTTCCTTTTAGCATTTTTCCCTCTCTTTTTTACCAGTGTTTTTTTTTTTTTGGGGGGGGGTGGATTCTCAAATAAATTCATTTAAAAAAATGTGGAAGGAATGGACATGGTGGTGCAAACCTATAATCCCAGCACTCAGGAGGCAGAGACAGGCAGATCTCTTCAGAGTTCAAGGCCAGCCTGGTCTACAAAGTGAGTCTAGGATAGCCAGAGCTACACAGTAAAACCCTGTCTCAAAAAACAAAACAAACAAACGAAAATGTGGAGGCTGGAAAGATGGTTCCTGGATCAGACCAAGTACTGTTCTTGCAGAGGGTGGGGTCCAGCTACGGCACCCACTTCAGGCTTCTATTCCACTACCCTATTCCAGGGGACACAAAACCCTCCGGACTATGGGGACACCTGCATGCAGGTGATATGTTTAGCTCAAGCAGACACACATACGCTTTTTAAGATGAACTTTTAATTAACTCTTTTAATTAAAAACAGACAAATTAATAAACGTCGAGCTGGAGAGATGGCTCAGAGGTTAAGAGCACTGGCTGCTCTTCCAGAGGTCCTGAGCTCAATTCCCAGCACCCACATGGTGGCTCACAACCATGTGTAATGAGATCTGGTGCCCTCTGCTGGAGTACAAGCAGAACACTGTATACTAATATATAAAGAAATCTTTCTTTTTAAAGAGTCACAATGTTTTTAAAAATTAATAAATGTCCTGAGACACCTGGCCCAGATGCACCAACAAGGAATAAACAAGGGTGGAGGCACACAGGGCCAGAGGCTAGCCCATAGAGAGTACTGGCAGTCCTCAGTGCTTAAGATCATAAGCATCAGCTCCTGTCCAAACACAAGTTCTTTGCTGTCAAGAATTTACCCAGGAAAGTAATGCAACGAGAGCAATTATGCACAAATAATTTCTGGTTTTCCTTTACTTGTGTTGTTTGTTTGTTTGCTTTGTGCGCATGTGTGCATGCTGTGGCGCTCATCCTGTGGAAGTCAAGGATAACCTGCAGGAGATAGTTCTCTCTTTCAACCATGTGGGGCCCTGAGATTGATATCCAGTTGTCATGCTTGGCAGCAAGTGCCTTTACCAGGATGAACCATCTATCCAGCCCTAGGGTTCCTTTTGACAGAATCACAAGAAATTGATTTTTTTTTTTTTTTTTTTTTTTTAGGAATTTCAACAGAAACAGAGTATAAACTTACAGTAGCTCTACAAAGCATCTACATAAATATGATGCCATATACTGGATTATCTAATGATTAATAATAAAAAAGAAATGTTAGGGCTAGAGAAGTAGCTCAGGAGGTAAAGGCGTTTGCTGCCAAACTGGTGACCTGAGTTCAATCCCCAGGATCCTCACAGTGGCTAGAGAACCAACTCCCAAATGTTATCCTCTGACCTCTCCATATGTGGGTAGTAGCAGGTGCAGCAGTCCCTACACACAATAAATAGATAGTTCCTACACAGGATAGCTAGCTAGATGGATGGATGGATAGATAGATAGATAGATGGATGGATGGATGGAGAGACAGACAGACAGACGGATGGATAGATAGATAGATAGATAGATAGATAGATAGATGGATGGATGGATAGATAGATGGATGGATAGATGGATGGATGGATGGATGGATGGATGGATAGAGAGACAGACAGACAGACAGACAGATAGATAGATAGATAGATAGATAGATAGATAGATAGATAGATGGATGGATAGAGAGACAGACAGATAGATAGATAGATGGATGGATGGATAGAGAGACAGACAGACAGACAGACAGATAGATAGATAGATAGATGGATGGATGGAATGGTGGATGGATGGATAGATAGATAGATAGATAGATAGATAGATAGATAGATAGATGGATGGATGGAGAGACAGACAGACAGACAGACAGATAGATATGTTGCAGGATATCTGATCCCATTGTGAACCCCAAGATTGTGAACTGTAAAACCCTGTTTCTTGTTTGGTGTGTTTAGCCCTATCACACACCTTCAATCCAAGAACTTTCTGTTTATTGTAAACAGGTGATTACGGTGTGGTTCAGGCAGCCTTTGCACACACCTTTAATACAAGAGCTTTCTGTACACAAGATTTAATAAAGTTAACCCTAGATCAAGAGGCGGAACAATAAACCAGCTGACAGGGATTAAAGAGCAGAAGGGACTATGAGTTGAAGGAGATTCACCACAGCATGTGAAGCAGGAGCTTTTAGCTCTCTAGCACTTGAACTTCAGCTTTCTGGCATTTTAGGCTTTGAGCTAGCAAGCCTTTGGTCTTGGGCTTTTTGGGCTTTTCCTCCTGGGCTATCAGCTGAACGAGCGAGCCGTTGGGCTTTTCCCATCTGATGTGAGCTGAGGTCAGCTGGGTGCTTTCTCTGCCTTTCTGAACTAGCAGATTTTCACTCCAGCATCTGGCTCCTGAGTCTTTATTGGTAAAATTGAAAGGTTGGGATTTTCATTTTTTAAAACAACAGATAGACAGACAGACAGATAGGCAGACAGATAGATAGATAGTTAGATATTTTAAAGAAATTATAATTACCTAAACTAAGAGAAAAGCAAACGTCTTTATGTTCTCATGAA
>REGO01000357.1:892145-963985 GCA_010120015.1 Rhombomys opimus
ACAGATTTTTCAGGGTAGTGGAGGAAAAGTGGTAAACAGAATAAGGTAGCTGGCAGATAGAGACAGGACCACATCAACCTTTTGCTAATGATTTCTGGACTAGTTTTTCTCTACATAGAACTGGGATGTGTGGAGATGGATTAATAAAGCCTCAAGGTGAGTTATAGAGCTCCTGTTTTCTTTTTCTCCTCTTTGTTAATCCATTTCTCCTATTTGCACTGTTGCTCACTTTGAAGTTGAAAGCTTAAGCTGTGATTTTGATTATGCATACATTTAAAAATAGGATATGTCACTTTTTTTTTTTTTTTTTTGAGACAGGGTTTTTCTATATAATTGCTGTGGCTCTCTTGGACTCAATTTGTAGACCAGACTGGCCTCAAACTTAGAAAGAGCTGCCTGCCTCTGCTTCCCAAGTGCTGGGATTAAAGGCGTATGTCACCATGCCCAGCAGGATATGTAGCTAAGTGATTTTTTTTCCTCCTTCTCCCTCTCTTCCTCCTCCTCTTCCTCCATCTGGATTCACCATGTAAGCTGGCTGGCTTAGGTCTCAGTATATGGATCAGGCTGACGAAGCACTCACAGAGGTCCACCTGCCTTTGCCTCCCAAGTGCTAGTATTGAACTCATGCACACCAAACCCTTCTGGCTGTTCTTTAATTTCTTTCTTTTTCAATTTATTAAGATTTGTTTATTTTATATGTATGAGAGAATCTTAGTTAATTTTCTATTGCTGTGCTAAGACCCCAGATCAAGGCCACTTGTAGAAAGAGTTACTGAGCTAATGGTTTCAGAGGGTGAGTCTATGACCACCATGGTATGAAGCATGACAGTAGGCAGGGAGACCCAGCACTGTAGGTGTACTAAGACAACAACTACAAGGCAGGGAGAGGAGGGAGAGGGAGGAATGGTGTGGGCTTCTGAAACCTCAAAGGCCACCCTCAGGAATTCATCTAATCCAACAAGGCCACATCTCTTAATCCTTCCCAAACACTTCCACCCACTGAAGACCAAGTGTTCAGACACACGAGCCTGTGAGGACCATTGTCAGTCAGACCACCAGGCTCTTCATGGATAAAGGTACTTACTACCCGCAAGCCTGACAACTTGAGTTCCATTCCCAGGGCCAACACGGCAGAATGAGAAAACCAACTGACTTCAGAAAGTCATCATCTAACCTTGTGGCACATGGATTCCCAAACAAATCCATTAAAAGTTTGCGTGTGGGTGATACATTTCAGCCGTGGGAAGGAATATATCCTACTCAGAAATCAATAGACTCCTGAATTTTCAGTTGAGTTTCAGCGTTTTTCTTTTACACCAGCCATCTGGCTTCTCATATGATATGGTAACAAACCAGCCTCTTCTCCAAACAGTGACCCAGTTTACACATCATTTTTCACTGAGGCTGTCTTTTTTTCCATCAGAGTCAAGGGTGTCCTGTCCGGTCTGCTCAGTTCTATGGATCTGTTTGGCCCACTACCCCAGTGTATTATTGAACAAAAATCCAGCTACATGGAAGCTGAGAGAAACATCACTAACTCTTAAGAAAAAAAAATGAAACAAAAACAAAGTTAAGGCAAATCAAATAATAAACATAGCAGCAAAACTGCCATTTTACAGAGACTGTGGGCTGCTTCACATGCAAGCCTGATGACCTGAGTTTTATCCGCAGAGCCCATATAAAGGCAGAAGGAAAGAACCGCTTCCCTAGAACTGTCCTGTGGCACTCACTTGGTACACTCTCCACCCCGTCATCACACACACTCATAATAAATAAAATAATATAAAATTTAAAAGTGTTTATCAGTTTGAAAAGAAGCTGAGAAGCTAGACATTGGCCAAGAGAAAGTCATGGAATAGAAACAACACCATAAAAAGGAAATATTATTGTGTTTCGTATACTGACTTTTATAGTGTAACTTTATTAAATTTGTTTGTCAACTTTAACATCTGTTTTGTTCCTATTCACACATTACTTTTTGAGTATAAAATTATGTTATTTACACACATGGATAATTTAAGTCCTTTCTTTCTGTCTTAGTTAGGATTTTTATTGTTGTGAAGAGACACCATGACTATAGCCACTCTTACTTAAAAACAAAACAAACAAAAAGCTCGAATTTAATTGGGTCTGCTTACAGTTCAAAGGTTTAGTCGGTTATCCTCATGGTGGGAACCATGGTGGATTGCAGGCAGACACAGGTGCTAGAGAAGGAGCTGAGAGTTTTACTTCTGCATCTGCAGGCAGCAGGAAGAGAGTGCCACACTGGGCATGGCTTGAGCTTCTGAAACCTCAAAGCCTGCCCCAGTGGCACACTTCCTCCAACAGGGCCACACCACACCCTCCCTATGGGTCGAAGGAGGCCATTTTTTTTGAAACCATCACATTTTCCAAATAGAATGCTTTTCAGTTCTTTCTAGTTGTTCTTCCAGACTCTTCTAATAGTCATAAATAAGAGTACTGAGTATATACACCCTTGCTTTGTTTCCAGGCTTAGAGAAAATGCATTCAGATTTTCCCCATTCTTTTGATGTTAGCACATTTTAATAGTCTTCTTTATGTTGTGGTACAGTCCTGCTATATGTAATATTTTTCCAGGGCTCTTATCACAGAGATAAATGTTGAATTTTATCAAATAATTTTTCTGCTTTATTGAGACACTCTTGGTTTTTGTCCATCATTCTGTTGCCACAACGTAATGTTTATTGATGTACATATTATGCTGATTAGTGTTCTGTCGCCACAGACCAGGGTCATCTGGGAAAAGAAGCCTTCAGCGGAGAAAACACCTCCATCAGCGTGGCCTGTAGCAAGCCTGAGGAGCATTTTCTTGATTGATGACTGCTGCTGGCAGTGCTCACCAGGTGGTTCTGCTCAGAGGAGAAAGCCACGAGAAGCCGGTGAGCAGCACTCTCCGCGGCCTATGCTTCATCTCCCGCTTTTAGGTTCCTGCTTGAGTTCCCGATGTTTCTTCATGATAGACTGGGATCAGATAAGCCCAATAACCCCCCTTTTCCCATGGCGGCTTAAATGATATGGGTTTTGTCCCAGGTTTCCTCAGGCATTTGCACACCTGGTCCCCAGGTGGTGACACAATTTAGAGAGGCTTTGGAGGTGTGCTCTTGTGTGGTGGTTTGAACAGAAACAGCTCCCGTGGACGCCATCAGGAGTGGCCCGTTAGGGGGTGTGGCCTTGTTGGAGTGGGCGTGGCCTTGTTGGAGGCAGTGTGGCACTCTGGGGGCGGGCTTTGAGGTCTCAGAAGCTGAAGCTCAGTGCACACAGTTTTTCACTGTTTCCTGTGGCTCAAGACGTAAAAGTCTCATCTTTTTCTCCAGCACTGTGTCGGCCTCCACGCTGCCATGCTTCCTGCCACAACAGTAATGGACTTAACCTCTGCAACGGTTTCTTTTACAAGAGTTTCTGTGGTCATGGAGTCTCTTCTTAGCGATAGAAACCCTAACAAAGAGAGACGTTGGTACCAGGGACTGGGGTTTTGCTGTAATGGGCCTGACCGTGCTCTTGTTTGGAGGAAAGTAGACTGAGGCTTTGGATGAGAAAAAGCAGTTGAAGACTTTAAGTGGGACTTAATGAGTCACCGCAGCAGGAGCGGACGACGGTGGTGCTGGGGGGGATTTGAGATTTGGGTCCTGGCTGAAGGGGCTTCTTGAATGTTAGTATGTGGCCTAGAAACTGCGATATTTTGGCTAACACTGTGGCTGCTTTATTGCCCTTGTCTGAAAAGTCTGCCTGAGGCTAAATTAGAGAGTTTCGGATTAATTGTGTTGGCAGAGGAAATCTCAAACCCAGTATTGACTCTTCCTTGTAGTTCTTAGTGTGCACTCCTATGAAGATCTGTAATGAAGCTGAGCAAGTTAAAACACAAGATGAGAAAGGAGCACCAGAAAGTGGAGTGGAGCTAAATTCTGTGTTCAAGAAGACAAACAGATTAAGAAATGGAATAAAAAGAGGAGTGGCTTCATGGCAAGATCCCACCCAGCTAAGCTTCCAACTTGTGAAAAGGAATTAAAGAACAGTTTGTGTCCAGGTGGGATGGTATGTACCTTTAGTCCCAGCACTCTGAAGGCAGAGGCTGGTGGATCTCTAAATTCAAGGCCAGTCTGGTCTCCAGAGTGAATTCCAAGACAGCCAAACTTACATACGCAGTGAAGGAACCATCAAAACTGGAAAGCTGGTGAAGCTGTCATTGAGTGAGGTGTCATGTTCTAGACCCAGCAAGCAGCAGAACTTGGCAGCTTTGGCCACGTGGTCCTGGCTTTAACATCAAGAATAGAAGACAGGGCTTATTCAGTCTCCTTCCACAGCTAAGGAAAGCTGTTGAGGACAGGTGTGTGGGGGTGTCCTGCATGAAGGCCAGAGTTGTCACTATGTGATGCTGTGAAGGTAAAGCCTGGATTGCCTTGGAGACCCCAGAATGTTGGAGATACCTGAGTCGTGGATACGTTCAAAGGCTACCTGCTGAAGAAAGGTAGCAACAGGGAGTGGAAGCAGCCCAAGAGAAAGAGGTGTGTTGCACTCAACAAAGATGAAAAGAGTTGGAGATCTGAAGAGCACTGGGACATTAAACATGGAGCTGCAGTGTTTGGAGTTTGCCCGGCTGGTCTTCGCTTTTGCTTTGGTTCAGTATTTCCTCACTATGCTTCCTTTCCTCTCTAATAAAATGCTAATGTATATTCTGCACCATTGTATGTTGGAAGTCTGTGATCTGCTTTTTTGTTTGTTTTACTTTATAGGAGATTACAGTTAAGAGATCACCATGAGGGGGGCTGAAGTGATGGCTCAGCAGTGAAGAGTACTGGCTGCTCTTCCAGAGGACCCAGGTTCAATTCCCAGCACCCACATGGCAGCTCACAACTGTCTGGAACTCCAGTTCCAGGAGATCTGACATCCTCATACAGGAATACACACAGGTAAAACACCAATGCAAACAAAATAAAAATGAATCATTAAAATTAAAAAAAAAAAAGAAAAAAGAGATTGCCATGAATCTCAGAAGAGACATTGGACTTCTAACAGAGTTAAGACTGTTACAGACTGTGGGGACTTTGGAAGTTGGACTGAATGCATTTCTGCATTATGATATGGCAACAAGCCATTGGAAACAGGGAGTGAAGTGTGGTGGTCTGAATAGCTTGACCCATAGGGAGTGGCACTGTTAGGAGGTGTGGCCTTGTTACAGTAGGTGTGGGCTTGGAGAAAGTGTGTAATTGTGGGTGTGAGCTCAGAGGTCTCAGATCCTAAAGCCTAGGCTCAGTGGCCCAGTCTTTTCCCTGCTGCTTATGGATCATCTTGAACCTGCTTGTGCTTTAAGATGTAACCTCTCAGCTTGGTGTTCCAGTTTCTATGACTGCCTACTGTCACACTTACCAGCTGTGATGCTGACGGACTCACCTCTCTGAAACAGCTGAAATAAACCCTTCCTAATATGAGTTGTCTTAGTCATGATGCTTTCTCTCCGCAGTAGAAAACTAAGAAGTTACTGCGCGTGGGAGTACTTTGAAGAACCTGATTATGTGGTTTTGGAAAGGAATGTGAAAAAGACTGTGATTTTAGACTAGAAAAGTGACTGAAGGGTATGGTATACCTTTGACCCCAGCTCTCAGGGAGGCAGAGGCAGGTGGATCGGTGTGAGCCTGAGGCCAGCCTGGTCTACAAAGCGAGTTCAGGAGAGCTAGCGCTACACAGAGAAACCCTGTCGCAAAAAACAAAAACAAAAGAAAAAAAAAGTGATCAAAGCTTGCAAGAGGAAGTTAAAGGTACATCCTATTAGGAGCTTGGAAGACAGTAGTGCTGAAAGCTGTATGGACTGTGGAGGGTGGAGGTCCTCCTCAAGAGGTTTCAGAGAGGAACAATTAGACTAGCGACTTAGTAGCAACTAGACTAGAGACCGACCATTCTGAGATATCTTGGCAAAGAATGCAACTGCTTTCTGCCCTGTCCTAACAGCTTGCTTGAGGCTACATTTAAAAGTGACTAATTTCTTTGGAATAGGAGATTTGGATACAGTCTAACTGACTCTGTTACATGCCTATTATTCAGATGCACAATGAAAGAAAAAGAAAAAGAAAATGCACAATATTTTGAAGAGAAAAAAAGCAACAGAAAATTCAAGTGCTGAAAGCAATAAGGAGATAAAGGAGAGGCCTGATCTATAGTGGAATAAAGTATACCCTCAAGGCGAGATCCTACCACTTCCAACATGTGAAAGAAAAAAGACATGAGGACGTTTTTGCTCCTAGAAAGGAACAAAGGCTTCTGAAAATGTGACTCCAGCTGTCTAGGGTTTGTCCCAAGCAGTAGAACTTGGCAGTGTCCTCTACACAGTGCTGGTTTTAGGGTCAGAAAAGATGCAAGAGTTAAGGGGTCATGAAATATTTCCCCAAGATTTCAGAGATCCACTGAGGCCTGGCGACATATGACAGGGGACTCCGTGTGTGGAGGTCCT
Organism: Rhombomys opimus; assembly: GCA_010120015.1. NCBI lineage: Eukaryota > Metazoa > Chordata > Mammalia > Rodentia > Muridae > Rhombomys > Rhombomys opimus. The sequence goes on from REGO01000357.1 coordinate 898,609, forward strand.
GAGAGGGCGCAAGCCTCCAGGAGGCCATTGCATAAAATGATGGAAGTGAGGCCGGGGTTGTGTTGGAGACTGTAAGATTCTAGAGATGCCAGGCTGTGAGACATCTGCCAAGGACAGTGACGTACAGGGAGAGAAACTGCCCCCCCAGACAGAAGTGTGCTGCAGGCAGCAAATTTGGAAAAGTGGATCCATCTAAGCCCTTTATCGTCCACATAAAGCTACATACAGCATTTAAGGTTTGCTATTGGGTTTCAGTCTTGCTTTGCCCCAGCATTTCCTCACTATATACCTACTTCTCCCCTTTGGAGTGCATATTCCGTGCCATTATATTTTGAAAATATGTAATTTCCTTTTTTGGTCTTATAGGGAGTTGCACATTAAGAGATTGATTGCCTTGAGTCTCAGAAAAGATTAGATTGGGCTTTTTTTTTTTTTAAACTTTTTATTGATTCTTTATGATTTTCATATCATATACCCCAATTCCACTCATCCCTCTTCTGCCCTCTGTCCTTGCAACCTGCCCCTCAAAAGAAAAGAAAATAAGATAGAAGAAAAAAAAAAGCTGAACACATTAACAAACAAATAAAAACATCTGGTCATGGAAGCTGTACATCCTTTTGTCCACACATCTCTACTGCAAAAATTCACTGCAATGAGTCATTGGTCTGTTTCCAGGCCTGTGGCTTCTGCTGCTCTGTCAATACATGCCCTGTGTCATGGAGATCCTGCAGCTTTGGATCTGTAAGACCTGTTCTTTTGTGCGCTCCAGCAGATCATAGATAGAGTAGATACTGGGGTGGACCAGTCCTGGATCTGGGCCTGGGAGGTGGCTGTGTTGATCAGCCCACCAGCTCTCCTGTGCCTGCACCACCAGGACAAGCTCTCCAGTACCGTCCTGGCCAGCTCATTAGAGGCCGATGCCACAGCCTGCAGGGGGCAGGGTTAGCTCTCCTGCCCTCCTGCCCTCAGGCCAGCAGGGTGAGATCAGGCCCTGCTCTCCCAAGTGTGGTGGTTGGTGACGGGTGGGGCCAGCCCAGCACAGTGCATCAGGCAGCAGTCCAGACCAGAGACATCTGCATGGCCTTTGGTGTTAACAGGGGTCTGGGACATCAACACAGATCCCATAGGACCAGGGACCCAGATATGGCCTGATGTCCACGGCTCAGGTGGCAACACAGGCTACTCAGATCAACATGCCCTGGCCCCTGACCTCCCTGCCCCTGCCCCAGCACAGCCCTCAGACATCCACATGGTCTCTCGTGGCAGCCCAGACCACAGACATGGCTTGGTCTTTGGTGGTAACCTGAGTCACAAACATTGACACAGACCCCAGCTACAGCTGGACCACCGACCCAGACATGGCAGCAGCTGGGGCCAGGCCTGTACCTCACTGCTGATCAGTCTGCAGTTCTACCTTTCTCTACAATGTCTTTCTTCTGGCCTCCCCAGGCCGCTAGGACTGTGCAGGCGCTTGGGTGTCTTTCTTTGGTCTGTCCTGGGCAAGCAGGACCCTGGACTTTTAAACAGTGTTGTGACTGCAAAAGAGTGTGGAACTTTTATAGTTGGACTAAATGCATTTTGCATTGTGCTATTGTCTAAAGATTATAGGGTCTAGTAAGTAGAACATGGTTATTTCACAGTCTTGGCCATTTGGATACTTGGTCCCCAGCTGGTGACACTGTTTCGGGGGACTGTGGAGGTGTGGGCTTGCTGGAAGAAATGTGTCTTGATGGTGGCGGTGATGGCTTAAAAGTCTCACCACCCTAGTTTGCTTTCTTTGGTTCCTGCTTGTGGTTTAAGATGTGAACTCAGCCTCCTGTCCCAGGCTCCATGCCTGCCTGCTGGCACACTTCTCAGCTCTGATGGAGATGGATTCTTACTCCTCTGGAACCATAACCCTAACTAACACACACTTCCTTCTACAAGTTGTCTTGGTTGTAGTGTTCTATCACAGCAATAGAAAAGTGTACTTCCCAAATTGGCTCTCCTGTGGTCTTTGTCACAGCAACACAATGAAACTAAGACACTTGTGTTGAACCATCCCTGTATCCTGGAGACTCAGCCACCTTGATCATGGCAAATTATCTTTTTAATAAGCTACTGAATTTTACCTTGGTGGTGTTTAGTTGAGAAGTTTTGCTCCTGCATTTATCAAGCATATTGGCTTATAGCTTTCTTCTGTTGTGCTGTCCTTATTTCAGCTTGGTGACAGGGTAATGCCAGCAGAATGAGCTGGGAAAGCATTAAACACTGTTAAGGCACCATTAACATTAGTGATAAGCTTTTAGCACGATCACCTCTTTTAATGTTTATCTTTACCTTTAAATAGGCTGACACACTGGGGACTGGAGTGAAGCGATTCCCTAACAGCTGCTAGGCCCTTCCCTGGTGCCCCAGCTGCTTTGACTGAATGACTGGTAGGCAAGCAGCCAGCCAAACTGCCCTCACTGCAAAGCAGCTCTCTTGGATGCTTTACAACCACGCTGAGGGCACTCCGGCAGCTGCAATGGATGACTAAAGCCGCGGCGGAAGATATGCTTTAGACAGCCTCCACTGGTGGAGCTGGGGGCTGTGTTGAACTTTGGGCGACCCTCAGCCGTTTTCATCCAGGCCCGAGGAGCACAGTCCCTAAAGGAACCCAACAGAAAGCCTGTAACGGATACAAAAAGCTCCCACTCACGCGACAGAGTGCCATGATCTTACATGACAGTCTGCTATGATTGGTGCAAGCGCCTTTGTCCCACTTTCTTTTGGAATACAAGCAACTTGTTTGGCCCATTTTGGGTGGCACCAAGCCTGGACCGTTACTTCTCAGATCTGAAAGAAAGCAGCTGAGCGGACTGGGAGGGGCCAGCCACTTTTCTGGCTGTCCCAGGTATTAGGCATGCACATAGTACATAGACAAACACGCAGGCAAAACACTCACACACACAACATAAAAATAATAAGTAAAAAATTTAAAGCAGGTGCCAACGGTGATGTGAGGGAAGCCAGTTTGGGTGACAGCTGGGAGATTCGGGCAAGCTGATGGCCCACATGAGCAGTGTTTTTCCCCGAAGCTTGCTATTTAAGGAGAGCTATTGGCTTTTGAAGCAGGAAGTGGGTCTTGCAGGAGGTGGTCTTTGCCAGAGCTGACTAGCAAGGCTTGCAAGCACTCAAGAGCTCCACAGAAGAGTTCTTTGCATGCAAGATGCTGGGTTAATGGAGGTTCTAAGTTTTCAGAGAAGAAACATTGAATACAATGAATACATTCAGTGCAAAGAACATAATCTGTGATCTGTGTCGCACGCACACACATGTGCGCACACACACACACACACACACACACACACACACCACGGAACAGATATCCATCTTCACCTTCTCTTAGAGGGAAGGTTTCTCTCTTGCCCTTTGCTGCTGCACATGCTGGGCTAGCTGGCCTGTGAACTTCTGGGAGCTGCTGTCTTGCGCTAGGACAGTAGGATTATAGACACACCCCTACCATGACCTGCCTTTTGTGCACTGTACTCTTGTTGATCATGTGGTTTTAGCTGCCATCTTCCTAGTCTCCTTCTTCTGTTCTTAATCACGATGATCCATGGTACCATGAGGAGTGGGCAAAACAGAAGTACCCGAAGCCATTGTGTCCAGGCTCAATGACATGCCATCCACCGAAAGTTACACAGTTAAAAAGAACTCTATTTTAGAGCATGTAATTATCAGCTGAGACTGTGGTCTGTACCTGAATTGTTTTATCCATCTTAAAAGAGCCAGACCCATGTGGATGATTCTGTGGATAAGAGCATTGGCTGCTCTTACAGAGGACTAGAGTTCAGTTTCTGGCACCTATGGAGTTGTAGCTCATAACTGCCCATAACTCCAGTTATGGGGCTCTGACGCCTGGGAAGACACCCACACACATAAAAATACGTTAAAGGATGCACCCTTGAAGAGCAGTGCATTGCTTAGGTTTGTGCAGGTACATCGGTCACTTTGCTCTCTAATTGTTCAATATACACACCAATAATGTGCCTTTTCAGTCCATTCTTAAAAATAACTGACAGAGGCCATTAGGCTGAGAAAATTCCAGCACCTCGGATGGAGCAAAATGAAACTCGGTCTAGGAGAATGATACTTGTTCTTTCAGTGCTGCCGATTATCCTCCACCCAGACACTCACCAATCAGAACTCACCAAGTAACCTCAAATTATGGACTTCAAGCGTTTTCTTTGTCTTGTTTCTGAGAAATGGTATTCCTTTTAGTGGAACCCAACCAACCACCTGCAGCCTAGTACTTCCTGGTCTTCGAATTATAGACTGTTCAAATAAACTCTTCACTATTTTAAGGCACTCAAGTTCATCTTTTAGTGGCATTCTTCCTTGGATGGAAATATTCTTCTCTTATAATTCCCATCGGGCTCGGTAACTTCTCCCTGGTGAGAACCCCTAATCCTACTTTCTTTAATGGGGCAGCACTGAAAATATTGGGCGAGGATATAGACTGTCCGTTTCTGCTGACAAATATTCTTTGTATGTAGAACCACTCCCTAATTAATCTAGATCTTCAGGGGTTCAGGGTCATTCTTGGCTATATAGTCAGTCCAAAGCCAGCCTAGATCGGAGAGAGAGAGAGAGCAAAATCTGATTCTATTTGTTTGCATCCTGATCATTCACCTGGACAGAATACAGCTTACCATACAACTCTTCCTGTAAGATGGGAGATCCGTAAGAGACACAGTGGGAAGAAGATTTCAGCCACTCCTCAGGACTAGTCTAAGCAAACATCCAGTAAAACGTAACAGTTTCATCTGATTGCTTTGAACTTGAAGTCAACTACCCCAGTTCAGAGCACAGAGCAATTCTCTGGGGAGAAAAAAGAAAGACAGAGAGTTCTGAAGACTGGACCCGTGTTCTTCCAATATCTCTTCTGCAGCCTCTAAAGGACCCCTCTGGTGAGTGGCAGCTAAATGTCACTGTGTTTTTACAAGAAGCGGGCTGGGCAGAAGATTGCTGGTATCTAAGGAGGTGGCTTCTTCCACTTATTTACCGTGATGGTTTAAATCTGAAGTGTTCCTCGCAAGCTTACGTTTTGAACAATTGTTTCGTTTTGGGACCCTCTGAAGCTTTTAGGAGGTGGGGCCTAGCTGGCGGACGTAAGTCACCAGAGGCAAGCTTCTGAAGGCTCGACACACCTCTGCTTCTAGCCTTTCTTTGCCTCCTTTCTTCACTTGTGATCAAAGTGGCCTCTGCCATTCCCTTCTGCCGTCATGAACTCGAGGATTCTTTCCTCACCACGATGGACCAAAACATTCCGGAACCATGAGCCAACTCGCTCACCCCTGAAGTCATTTGTTTTTGTTGTTTTTCTGTCAGGTAATTTTTGTCAGCAATACAACAATAATTAATAAAGAAAACTGGACCATAAAAGAGGCTCATTGCTATGATAAGCCTATCTATGTGGTTCTTAAGCCTTGGAACTGGTTTTCAAGATGATTACAGAAGAGTTTGGAGGTAAAGGCTAGAGAATGCTGTAAGTTAGCGTAATGGGTAATTTTGGTGAGAGTTTGGAAGACCAGAACACCACCAGAAATACAGACAATGGAGCCTGCCCACAAGTTTCCAGATGGAAACAAGAACTCTACTAAGAATTAGATTAGACACCACGCGTGTTGCATGGCAAAGATTTGTCTATGCTTTGCCCATGTGCTGAACATTTGAGTGGGGCTGAATTCAAAAGCCTGGGGAGCAAATGTCAAGACAACATAACATCAAGGCTGTGGCATGGTTGCTGCTGGCTGCTTCCAGCAAGGTTCACAGTGAGAACTGGGAACAAAAAGCAGAACTGGATTTGAAAAACATACAATTTGGCCAGGACAAAAAGTATGAATCTGGCTACAGCTGTGGGCAAGACAAAGTGGGGGTCCATTAAAGAGATTAGCACCACAAAATTAAAAAACCATGCACTTTGTACTAAAACAATAGAAGAGGTACATTGAGGGAGAAATCCTACCCATTTAAGTCTCTAGGATATCAACACACAACTAACTTGAAAGAATTTTCTTTAGTGCCTGAAAAGAGATTCTTTAGCGTGCCCTGCCGGGAACAGGCCACCTGGGGAGTGCTTCAGCAAGGCCACCACATGGAAGGCACTGCAGCCAGCATCCAATAGGCTCCACTTACTATTTTAGGTGGCCAAGCTTATCGCGTTCCACGTGGTTCTGGCGTTTAGGTTATTTACAGATGCTTGCTCCAGCAGTTTCGAGAGACTCTTCAGGGGCTAGGCAATGTGTGGTGGGTTGGGTTCCCTGGGCAGACAGAGCTTTACGCAAGCTATGTGCGAAACAGAGAGACAAGCCGAAGCTACAACGGAGACCCCCAGGCTGTTAGAGATGCCAGGAGAGAACCACAAAGCACTGAGCAGAGCTGGCCCAAGAGAGGCCAAGCGTGTTGTGTCATAGGCAGTGTCAGAGGGCCAAGGCTACCTGAGCCTGTTGGAGTATGAATGCCGCCACTGCATACCCTGGGTACTCAACACATGCCTGCTGGGTTTAATGTTCACTCTGCTAGGCTTTTGTCCATATTAGTTCCTTTTCACCTGGTTTCTTTTTCCCCCTTTTGGAACAGAAGTGTTTACTCTGGCATTGTATGGCACAAGTATGTAACTCTGACATTTTATAGCAGTTCACAATTAAAGTTTCCCCTCATTTCAGAAGAGATTTGGGGCTTTTCTGACTGTTGGAGCTATTAAAAGTTCCAAGGCCTCTTAGAAGTTGGATTCAGTGCCTCATGTGCTCTGAGGCGGCCATCAGGCTCTGAGGAGGAAGGGAGCGGTTGGATTCTGAAGCGTCCCCCCGAGGCTCGTGTTTTCAACACGTGTTCTCATTTGTGGGATCTTCGGGACGTATGGCCTAGCTGGCAGAATTCAGCTATGGGGTGGGCTTCAGGGTTGGAGCTGGGTCTCCAGGTTACTCTGCTCCCTTCCCTGCCCGTCATGTCCTGAGCATCTGCCACGTGCTTTCCCCATCATGAGGACTGAAACTCGAATCCATGATCTAAAAGAAATCTTTTCTCCCTTCTGTCAAGTACTCAGATTCCCACAATGACACAAAATTAATCAATAAATTTGCTGTGAAGCGAATGGGAGAAGATGGGAGGTCGTTATAGTTTGTCCTGAATGAAAGAACTCGAGGGCTGGCCTAGGGGTTTAGTGCTCACGGGCCTCACAGCCTGTCTCATCCTAGGCCCACGCAGTGGAAGGACACCCAACTCCCATAAGTTGTCCTCTGGTTGCCACGTGATCTCCATGCCACAAACATGTATTGATACAAAATAAAAAATGCAATAAAAATGTGAAAAGAGCTCTGACTCCTAGCCAGAAACCCCCTCCCTCGGCGCGACCACCGAAGGCTCGAAAGCCGTGTTTATCCAGATCACTTACTTCTCTGAAGCGGTTACTGTCTGTTCCTGACTTGCTAAGGTCTCAATCCTGTTTAGTTCTAGATAAAAATGTCAGGCAGGGGGGATGGCTCAGCGGGTAAAGGGGCTTGCCACCAAAGCAAGTCGACTGGAGCTCTATCTCACGGACCCACATGATGGAAGCGGAAAAAAAACCCACAACTCTGCAAATTGACCTTGCACTGCCACACACACACACACACACACACACACACACACACTCGTTAAAAATTTTTTGTGTGTGTGTCAATAATTCATTTTGGAGATTATAATCACATAATTTCTCCCCTCCTTTTCCTCCCTCCACAATAAAAACAAAGAAATACATAATTAAGCATTTTACTTCTTAGCAGTCCTAGTCTCATTTTCTGTCTCTGTAACACAGTGCCTGGGACTAGGTTTAGTTTGTAGAAAGTGGGGTTTAGCCTCACAGTTACGGAGGCTGGAAAGTCCAAGATAAAGGGAAGGCCTTCTGCAGCCTCTGAACACGGTGCCAAGCTGGAAGAGGGAACGCACTGCGTGAAACACAACAAACACGGCAGACTGCCTCGGGTTGTCGCCCTTCTCAGGGTCACCAATTCAGGCCTGGCGGGACCAACCCAGACACACAGAAGGGCATTTATGGGAGACCCGAGCCGTGACCCACGGGCTTCCCACTAGGCCGGTCTCCGACACCGCTGTGTCGAAGAATTGTTCTCTAGCACAGAGCTTCTGGGGAGCACACTGACGGTGTGCAACCTGACACAGCTGGGGTCATTTGGAAGAGGGCCGCTCAGCTGAGAAAACACCCACCAGACGGGCGCGTAGGCCGCTTCCCTGACGGGGGGGGGGGGTGCCAACACCGCAGACCCCGTCCCCGGCTCCTACCTGCTCCAGTTCCTGCCCTGACTTCCTTCAATGATAGACTGTGAACGGAAGCATAAGCAAAAAAGCCCTTGGTGTCTTACCACAGGGCTAGAAACGCCAAGACAGAAACTGGTGCCAGGAGCGGTGCTGCTGTGACAGACCTGACAATGTGCTCTGCGGAGGACTATGGTGGCACTCGTACCTTGCCTGGAAAAGCCTTTGAGTGCTCAGGGCATCTGTGGATTGTCATGTGGAAGATTCGGAGATGATAAGAGCAATGCAGACGAGGGAAGCTTGGCTTGTGAGAGTTTCAGGGGGAAGTTTGAGCCCCTCACAGACTCTACCGGGGCCCTTTCTGTGACATTTTAAGAACCTGTAGTCTCTGGTTAACTGGAGTTTAAGAATTAGCTTTGGGGCTGGAGAGATGGCTCAGAGGTTAAGAGCACTGCTTGCTCTTCCAGAGGTCCTGAGTTCAATTCCCAGCAACCACATGGTAGCTCACAACCATCTATAATGAGATCTGGTGCCCTCTTTTGGCATTCAGGCAGAGTATTGTATACATAATAAAATAAAATTAAAAAATTAAAAAAAAATTAGCTTTGATTAGTAAGAGGCCAGTACCACCGGAGTGAAAACTCTGCTTTGCTGGACAATGGATGCTGGCTGGCAGGAGCTAGACAATCAGCTGTGATTAAGGAAAGGAAGAATTAGAGACAGGGTCTTCGGGAAGTGTTTCCTCGGGCCATCGCACACAGTGAGGAGGCATTGTAGGTAGGGCAAAACTCTCCGAGAAACAAAACTCTCCGAAAATGTACTGGATGCATTTACAGATGAATGCTGGCTTGTCTGCATTTTTCGTTTGTTTATTTGTTTCTTGGGTTTTTTTTTTGGGGGGGGGCGGGGGTGAGGCTTAAACTGAAGACTTTCTCCTGGAAGTTACTGGGTCATTGCTTTAAGGCTCTTCACTTCTGGGGCACAGCTACCATCTGGATTTACTTTTCTAACCATCAAAAGTTACTGCTCATCAGTGACTGACTTTGAAACTTCACCCTCGATCTTCTTTGCTCCTACTGATCATTGCCTATAGGAATCACATGATCATGCGTAATATTCATATGGTTTTATTAACAAGTATATAATACAGATATTGCATACTGTATATAGTATATGAGGACTGTACAGTACAAATTTATGTTCACAGTTTGACATGACAAAATGTCATTACTGAATTCCCATTGGACTACAGGGTAGAAACAGAGAAGGTACATTAAACATTCACATCTTTAGTAAGAAAGATTACCAAAATGTTTCAGTATTTGCAAGTATACTAATGCATGCTAAAAACCTTTACCCATTCAGTCTTATTAGCTTATAAAATATATTACACTTTATTAAAAATTTCTGCATAGTTTATACAAGTATTAAAGTACTGTAAATGCAATAACCCTGCTACGCTTGCAGGTAGGGTTTAAGAGATGCTAAGCAGAGAGATTATTCTGACCCTCTAACGTTACATACAGAACAGGAAAAAAGTGCTAGTATTTGTGAAACACACTGTAGCCCTCGTTTAATGCATGTAAGATGGCTTTGTAAATGTATTACTAAGTGAATTTGCAATCATTTAAAAACTGTTAACCTTGACCGAGAAGAGAAAACCTCAAGTGACTTCATGTGCGCCAGCCATTCCTTCAAATAATTCTAGTTTCAAACCAAACTACTTTAAAACCTTTGATCTCTGAGATTGTCTCTACAACAATCTACGGAATGCTGTGCAGATTACAGTATCAGCTATAGTCTCTCCAATTCCACATTAGTGCAATACTGGCAGTGCAGGCGGGTGTTTAATAAACACACATAGACATATCATTCCCCTGTAATTCTGTTCCAAGGCTCTGGCACCATCTGTGTCCTCAGCGTCTTAGCTGAGCTAAGCTATGCCACATACAGTCTCCAAACCAAGTGACTTTAGAGTGCTAAATGCCCATTTAACGACGTACCCTTCCTTTGTAAAACTCAGACACAAGATTCTGATTTCCGCAAGATGACACTTGAGCAGTAACTGAATGAACTCCGTAACAATTTACACGCTGCTGACTTCACTGAAGGAACATAGCATGGCATCGCATCTTGTATCTTCCCCAAACAAACAAATAAAAACAAAAAAAAATAAAACAGCTATTAACAAAACAAAAAGAAAAACTAAGAAACTAAATTTCTTAACTATCATAGTAAAATACAAATACATACATATATGTATATATATATGTATACAAAGGAAATTTGGCAAAGGCCAATTAACTAAAAGTATATCAGACCAGCATGGGAACAGAGAATGGCTTCTCTGGGTTACTTTTCTTTCAGAGTTAAAATGGATCTTTCTGACTGAATTGTTAACATGATCTAAGCAAGCTAAAGAGTAACATAATATGGACTTTTGAACAAAATTTAAATGTCATATTTAAACACGTCATGAAGCTATTAACCATACCCTGGTGTGAAGCGGAAGCAAAGCTAATTCTGTCCTTCCTTGTACCCTCCCCCCTTCTTACTGGGTTGGAACACACCAACTGAAACAACAAAAAACCAAACTGGATTCTTCAGTGCACCGCAGAAGAACCATTACAAGCCACGGCGGCGCTGGCATGAAGGTAACGGAACCCTGACAACGGAGACCCTGCTTTTCCTGGAGACCTTCCACTCCTCAATCCATGTCATAGTTGCAAAGAGAAAAGCAAGAGCCCAAATGAGCATGCTTTGAGAGCTCGAAAAGAAAAAAAAAAAAAAAAAAAAGGAACCCAAGTGCCATAACGTCTTTGCAGTTTTCACCCACATTTCCCCTCAGCTGGTTCTCAGCGCTCAGCAGGGCTTCCCAAGAACCACCATGAACACAGTGCCATCAGAAGACCCCTGCGTGGGCGCAGCCTCCAGTGCCAACCCACTCACTGACGGTCAAGAACATCAAGTGGGGGTTCCTCCCGGGTAAGGCTGTGTTGGCTCCCGAGTTGTGGCTGGGATGAATTTTCAGGGTCCTCCCCCCTTCTCCTCCATCCTTCCTGAGGGGATAAAAGGCCACCCGCAACCATAACCAACAATCGTGCCCATTTTTCCCAACTTATAAGCAACGGCATTTCTACGTGTGAATTGTTTTAGTTGGCCGTTAGACTATGGTGTTCAAAAGCCTGCTTTTGAAAAGCAAAAACAACAACAAAACCCTCCCCCATCCCCAAAATGGTGCTACTTATCTGCAACATCGACTCGAGTCATTGTTTTTCCTAACAGGATACATAGTAGCGACAGGAAGTTGCTAGCTCCTGCAGACATGTGGGAATCTTCAAGCTACATATATAAATCCCTGAATTGTGGTTTTCTCTAGTTTTTCAAAAACCTGTCACCAAAATAAAGATCTATGTGCTTCACACTAGGTATATTTACAGATAGTGTCACTCAGGTCTTAGTTGAATGACTTCCCTCAAGTTTAGTGGCTGCTCTCTTCTGCTGTGTCACGGACACAGTGACAGCTGGTTTGGCACCATACAGCTCACACAGAAAGGCTCCATATGAAAGCTACGTGACTAATTGGACATGGGAATGTAAGTACCACTCAAGGTTTTCCTGTTTGAAAAAAAGGGTTGGGGGAAAAGAGACCACTGCGTTTGTTTTTACACTAACGGGAAAATACTTTTGTGGACTCCTTACGCTCAGGGCTTCATGATCCACGATGACGGATCCTGCAGGAACGGAGGTGGCGGCACCGAACCCCCGCTCCGAATCCAGCCTGGCAGCAAGGTGTGCGCAGCCGAGTTCTGCTGGGGATGGACATTAAGATTGGCGGCAGCTAATGGTAACGGCCCAGAGGGTCCTAGCCAGAAACTGCTGACTTCCTCCTCCATTTTCAGCATCTTCTGCTTCTTCCCCACACTCCGGGGGACACAGAAAAGGGCTTGATTTAGGCGAGTTGGTAATCCAGGCTGAGTGAGCGGTGGGAGGGGCGATGGCGGACGGGGTGGGCTCAGCCTGCGCCTCTGTGAAAGGACCGAATTCTTTTTGTGGTCAAACACAAAATGTGGCAGAGGTACGAAGGTCTCCGGCAAGGCCTAGCGGGCTGGACACTGCATCTCTAATACATTTACTCTGACATTCTCTGAGGGATCCGTGGAGAACCCGACAAATTGGTCGTTCTTGTTTGCATGTTCCCTTGTTCTCGTTACATTAAACCTATCTGTAAGGAGGGTCTGCTTAGCATCCCCAGAAAAAAGTGTTCACATTCTTTAGGTCTGACCCGTGGTAAGGAGAGGGAGGGCTGGAGTATCAACTACTGACCACACGGAAGTCCTGATGATATAAATTCAGAGATTCAGACCAGCTGAATCGAAATTAAGATGCACATATAAAAAATGGGTTAGATATGGGCAGGAGGAGCAGAGAGACAGAGCCGGGAGGAGTGGGCGCCACACTGGGCGAGGCGTTCAGACTAGCATATGGCGCTTCCTGTGCAGGGCAAGGTGGTCGGAGCGGGAGAAGCTGCGGTCACAGTCTGGACACTGGAAAGGCTTGATTCCAGTGTGCTTCCGGAAATGTCTTGTTAGCTCATCGGACCGGGCAAACTTCCACGTGCAGCCTTCCCAGGTGCATTTGTAGGGCTTTTCTCCTGCAAAAATAAAGGAAAGAGTTGAACTGTTTTTGTTGTTGCAAATTAAAAACAAACAAACTTTTTTTTTTTTTTTTTAAACTAATGCCCTTGGAAAACACAACTTTTGAGGTAACACACACTTAACATGGTGTGACTTACAACAGTGCTGAAAAACCGCTATAGGAAAAGCATGAGACAAACGTACTCTCCACGGAAAACCGAGGGAGGAAACGAGGGCTAGGATCTAACGGGCTTACAGCAGGGGCAGTTCTGAGGGACGCAGCTCTGCAGGCCTTACGTCCTCCTGTACGCTGAGTCCCATGTACCTCATAAGCCCACTCAAAGCCTGTGGGTTTTTCTTATGCTTTCCCACAGCTCTCTAAAACTCTAAAGTCCCCATCAACCAAAATACCTGTTGGAGAATTCAACAGCCCGCTGCCTTATCTACTGCCTGACAGTGGTGCCAAACACAGTGCTTCAAGCCCCTCAGCGCTAAAAGCAGAAGTTCCCTCCACCTGTCAGAAACCAGGCCTCCACACCCCTTCCTGTAGGCTAACCATCACTCACAGATGAGGAACAGAAGCAGCCTGTGGGAAGTGCCGGTGAGAGCCAGTATGAAGACCCTCACCGGTAACAGTGCTTCGCGATGAGCGTGCTGTCATAGGTCGGTAATACAGACTGGCCACCCGAATGCAGCATCCAGAATGCGGTAAAAGAGCGGCCGTTCTCGACCTTTGGGTCGCGACCCCTGGAACCACCCACAGCAACAGATGTTCTCTTTTTGGCATCACGTCAATGCTCAGAGTTAGAAAAATGCTTTGTAACTAAAGCCCCCTTCAGGCGGCGTAGAAAGCATACATAAACAACTTTTGTGCTTGGACTCGCCTCATCCTCAAGACACCTCACTATGCTTATGTGAGACATTTCCCAACAGGCTACAGTGTGTCAGCAAGGGACACTGGGCCTGTAACAAATAGTCCCTGTTTGGCGATCCTTGTCTCTACAATCCTTGGCATAAGTACTGCGGTTTCTGTGCTGTACCTTTAGCCCGTGCACACCTTTGTCAGAACCCAAAGACTCACTACGTTTTAATTTTAGGCTGGACCATGTGAGGCTCCAGCCCTGGGTCCACCGTGCCCAGCAGCTGACTTCTGGACTGACCTGTCACGCTGTTTCCTCCCACACACCTTCCCCTGCAGCTGCTGCTCCTCCTCCTCTTCAGGATTCACTGAAAACTACTGCTACTTTTCTGTTCTGAATCCCAGATTCTTCTCTGTGACTCCTCCCTAATAAGAATGACTGAACTCAGAACGATTCCATTCTGAGCTCTAGACAAAGGCCACCCAGCCCCTCACTGTCAGGCTGCCCTGCCCGCTGAGGGCCCGACCACACAAAGGAAGCACAGGTCCCGGCAGACCCCAGAAACGTCTGTGTGACTCTTAGGTTGCCTTTCTAGCAGGCCCTCAGGGGCACGGGGGTAACGCACATTTTCCTCCCGAGAGAATGGTGACCTGGCAGCTGGCTCCAGGCTCAACCCTGGCCAAGATGGAGCATGGCCCGGAAGAGCTACGGTAGATAACGGCATAGGAATTCTTGCCATTTGAAAAGACAGATGGGGGGGGGGTGCGCAAGCTCTGCCCAGCCCTGCACACCCCTCCTCCCCGAGGCCGTGCCACGGCCGCCTCTCCTACCTGTGTGAGTCCTCCTGTGCGCTTTCAGGTGGGAGCTCTTAGTGTAGACTTTGTTGCAGCCCTCATAGTCACATCTGTGTATCCTCCGCTTCCTCTGGGCATCCGGGGACTCCACAGGGAGAGGTCTCTTTCCCGGCTGAACTATGACCGAAGGGTGGTTCCTATCAAAGCCAAGGTTAAAGGGAAAACATTGAGTGAGGGTGCTTTCCTTCCTCCGGTCTACTAAAAGTAAAAAAGCATTTACAACACCGGGCAGAAACAAACAAAAACCCCCAACAACAACAACCACAACAAAATAAGAGTAATAATAATAATAAAAAAGAATTAGCTGTTCAACCCAAGAAGCACTGCTATAGTCATTCAACAAACATGTAGTGAGCACCTACCATGAGCCAGGCACCGTGCTTGGCACCGGACACAAAGATGAATAAAAACAGGGTTCCTGCCCTCGAGGAGCTCACAGTCTAGGGGGAGACAGACACGGAGATAAGTAACGACAGCAGGAAGGTGCCGGAGGTGCCGCGTGCCGGGAAGGGCTCTGCAGGCGCCCCTGGCCGTGCTCCTGCAGGGCACCAGCTTTCCCGCAGGCTGGCTGCTCTTCACTTTTCTCTAAGGAAAAATGCAAACAGCCAAATCCTGACTTCTCAGGCAAACACACTGCTCACAGACCTATGTTCCACCCTTTCTCTCAACGTCTCTGTAGCGATGGCGGACTCACATTTAGTTTTCAGAAGGCAGCTCTTGGAAAAGGAAAGTCTGCCATTAGCACGGATCTTTCAGGGCCACTGTGGTTCTTGCATGAGGGAGGCCCTCCCTAGCTCAACCTGTCCGGTCCCAGGGTTCTTAAGCCACATCCATGCACCATCACTGTAAGCTAGTTCCATCACGGAAGGAAGCTGAGTGAAAGCCAGGGCCGGTGGGAAAAGGTGTGGCATTCTGGGAACCTTTCCTGCTGACTACCAAGTCACTGAAGAACTCCTTCCTGGTCTCAGGGGTAATTACTTAGCAATGCAAGCGTACGGAGCTGGCCTCCGTGAGGAAAGGAGCTGCTCTTCAACGTCAGCCTCTGGGTCCTGAAACATTCGAAACAATGCACAAATATTTTCCGTGTGGGAGCAGATTAGAGACAAAGCAAAAGGGTGAGAAGAGCTTGATAAGGGTGATTTCTCATTTCTGAGATTAACAGAAATGAAATTTTGGGCATTAAAAAGAGCCTGCAATAAAAAATCTGAAGCTACCCAGGTCCAGTAGCACTGTGACCCCAGCACCCAGGGAGGCAGGGGCAGGAGGATCTGTGTGTTCTAGGCCAGCCTGGTCTACAAAGTGAGCCCAGTACAACCAGGGCTACACAGAGAAACCCTGTCTTGAAAACAAAACAAAACAAAAACAGAAAAAAAGCTTTTGAAGCTCAAAAAATCTGAACACACACATTTTAGGTGGGAGGAGCCTAGGGGGGAGTTAGGAGGTAACCAGAGAAAGAACAGTGGGTTCTGTCAGTACCTCAAACCTTACCCAAAGTCAGATTCACAGACACAGAAAAGTGACCATGAAGCGGCAGGGGCGTGGCCAGGAGACTAGAACTGCCATCATAGATGCATGTGTGTGCGTGTGTTTTTTAATTGGAAAAAAACGGAGAATAAGGTTTATTTGTGCTTTTCTTGTTAAATTGGGGCTGGATTAGTCACGTAAAATCCTTCACTAACAAGTTAGGTCTCTTTTTTTCTCTGGGGAAGGGCTAGGGAAGATCCTGCGGCCTGTGAGTCCAGGACACAGGCAGAGTTCATGCCAAATGGCTTTAGAAATCTTGCCCAGCAACTGGGAGCTGTGGGCTAAGAATCGAAATCATTTCAGCGTGGTAATTATGACTGCCTTTCCCCGTGTCAGCGCTGTCCCTGACGGCCTCTCTGCCCCCTTCGCTCTGTGAGGTGAGGGTGTTAACGGGGCGGGAAGGCCACTGCCAGTGGCTGCTCGGAACCGCAGGGAAAGCCACCAGCACCCCGCAGTCAGAAGCCGTCCCCCTCAAAGCTGTCCAGTTCCACGTGAAGTTTTCTGGATGTTTCAAAGCCATTCTATGCTAATGTCTCTGGGGAAGGGGTGGCGCTGGCTGAAGGCAGGGTGGCTCTAAGGGTCTTGGGAATCTCAGTCTGTGGCCTTTCCACTCATTTTTAAAGAGATCACTGGGGACCACACGACCAGAGCAGCTACTGTGTACCAGATACCGGCTTTGACTTAAATCAGCCCTTCCTAGGCCTGTGTGCTCGCGGTTCCTCCCGAGTTCGATTCTAAGCGCAGCCTCACAAAGGTGAATAAACACATATGGAATGGCATTTTTTTCTATACTTTTGAATGCATTTAAAAATGACCCTTACGCTGTAGTTGTGGATCGAGCAAATGGGCTTCCAAGCTGTGAGGCCCACGCCCAGGCAGCGGGGTTTCAAAGGCTAGTGTTGCTGGGGGCAGCTTCACTGCAATGTTCTAGGCACTTGGCTTCACGTGATTCTTTCCTGGCTAATGTGTCCTATGTGGGCTGCAACTGGGCCCAGTCCAAGACATGACTTAATCCCATCTGCGAGAGAATCACCCAGAGTGCATGTTCCACTGTGGCTAATCTACAGGGTTTTTTTAGGAGAAAAATGCATCTTAGATCAGCATTAAAAAGTACATTACTCATTAAGCATTTAAAAGCCTCTAGCAGTGAGCCCACTAAAGGAATAGGGCTTCAAACAGGAAAACACACACACACACACACACACACTTCTGAGATCAGGTCTCGTACAGCCCAGGCTGGCTTACACGCCTGACGCTCCCGCAGGCACTCCGAGCTGGAAACAGTATTTCCCTTAGGCAGTATTTAAATGAGACTGCTTCCACAGGTTCTTCTGTAAAGGCTCACATTTTAATTTATAGCGTAAGATTAGCTCTCTGCCACCAACTGGCCACACAGAGAGAACACCAAGAGGGGACTCAGGAGCTCAAAGCAGGTCCCCTGGGTCAGGAGTGGGATTGTGGGTGTATTAGGGTACCTTAATCAACATCCTGGCCCGTCAGTTCTGCATTTGCTCTGGATAAAATAATTCATTTGAAACACTTGGAGATGGACATTGTGACTCATGCTTGCAACCCTGGTGCTCTGGAGTTGGTCAAGGCAGGTGGGTCATAAATACAAGGTGAGCCTGGGCTGCACGCCAAGACCCTGCCTTAAACAAACACAGACAAAAATAACCTACAACTGATCTTTTAGGGGGAGTACCATGCAACTCTGAAAAATGAGTGCAGGCCTCCAAGATAATTTCCTTGCCTGATGCTGTGGCTGGGAAGAAGCGCCTCCTTTCTTTATCCATTAGGAGCTGTATATGAGGACACATGTAGGCCATCATCCCTAGACCAAACAGAGCTCTGTGGAGGTAAGGTCACACATGAGCCACTGTGAAAGCCACACACACCAGAGATGGCTCTGACTGCAGTAGACCTGAAGTCACCACAGACAGCTTCTGTAAAGCCAGAGAACTCACGCTCCACTGTCAAGTTCTGTGACAAGAGGGGAGAAGAGAAGACAGGAGAGGGGGGCAAAATGTTTACTGAAAAGGCGGTGTGGAGGAGGATGACGGGAGGAACCCTGTGGAGGCAATGGCCGCTGTGGCTGTGGCCGATGCGGCTGTCCACTGGGCCCAGTGCAGAAGCACTGTAGCATGGAGACAGTACAAGAGAAACTATGATAAAAACATCGGCAGAGGATGTGGCCAGTGAGGATAAGCTTGGCTCAGGGTCCCAGGCACGCTGGAGCACAGCACCTGGCTCAAAGCCACCTTCTCCGGGCCCGCTCACCCTTGTGGTCAACCCACGAGCGCTGTAACTACGTGAGGCCATCCTGGCCAGGCACAGGCTCAGATGCTGGCCAAGGCAGAGCACCTTCCCTCCGCACCGCAGCTCTGCAGTGAGGGGGAGCTCTGTGGGCAGCTGCCATTAAAGACTCAACGGAAAGACTTCCCTCTGCTTCGATGAGTTCTCGGAGCTGCACAGGAACCTTCTGCGGCCAGAGGTTTTAATAAAGACGTTTTCAGTAACAGACACGCTACACTGCATTAGAAGTGACAACCGTGGGAAAGGAGTGGATTCTGTTTGGTAACGTGATTCAAGCTGGCGCTACCATCAAATCAAATCAAATCTTCATGAAAACACTTTTTCCACGTTGATGGAAAAAGAAAAATGGTTTGTGTGGTCACCTTGAGGGGACCCAGTTGCTGAAGTTGACACAACTGTTGTAGACGGGGTCCGTGTTGCTTCTGCAGACCGTCCGTTACTGAGGGACCACCGGGGCGCCACACGGCACAGGGACATCCCTGGTCATCCACAGCACATCCCATGTCTCACAATTCCATGCCTTTATTCCAGGTGCACGCCGCTACGGAAATGACCAGGTACGCCTAAGTATACTTACTCTTGCAACAATGCTTGCGGGGGGGACACTGAGTTCATTAAAGGGGGTGACATTTCTTCAGGGTAATAGTCTGTCCTCTGTGGTTCAATTCCAGGTTCTATTTTAATTTTTTTCTGTAATATGGGCTTCTCGTATGATTCAATTACGGGTACTAAAAAATAAAAATAGAGAAGTTATTCTACAGACAGCGCGTCAATTGCAGCGTTTAAAGGCTCAGTGCACGGCTTCTAGCTACTACATTTTTGTATGCACGTTTTTCTTCCTCATGGGCAAGGGTTAAGCAGGACTCAATCTTCGAGTGACCCTCACGTTTTGGAAGCAGACAAGAGGGCCCTGCACCACAAGGTGACTCTGTTGTAAAGTCTGGCTGTCCTCATAGTCCCTGTCTACGGTGGCCTTTAAGAGCCATTAGCAGCATGATCGGAAAGCACTCAAGTCTCTTGTGCTCAGGACCTTGTCGGTCAGATCACAGCATAAAATATGCTGTGAAAGTAACTAATCATTGGACACTCTCCCTAATAGCAACACTTCAAAACAAAAACAGAAATAGCAGTGAATTGCCCGGGCCGGCCAGCCCAGGCCAGTGGTCCTTTTGAGGATGTAACAGCTCTGCCTCACGTCCGCCCCAGACTCCTGGCGGAAAAGCTCTCTACAGAGCAGGTGGCGATTCAGGAGCACAGCAGAATTTACCTTGCATGCTACCGTTTGAATTGTCTATCTCTTCTGACAAGGAGACCATGAGTGGCTGCTGGAGGTGGCTGGCGTACATAAACGGGACAGGCTGTACCACGACGGGCTGGATGACCGGGAGGATGCCTGGGCTCCGGATCCCATGTCTGGACAGCGCGGCCGCCATCACGGGTGGCATGGACAGCGGCACTCCGAAGGGCTGCACGCCAGGAGAAGGCGGCGAGTACTTCTTAATGGGCGGGCTGGAGGAGGGCATGCTCAGGCCAGGGGACGCCCTCCGGTGAGATGGGAATTTCAGGGAGGAAGGAGAGCTGCCCGCAGAGGGTGGGGAGCCCCGCTTGTTCACAGTGAGGTCCACTGGCTCCATCTGTATCCCGTGCGTAAGGCCTTCCGGGGTCTGGAAGAACTTGTCAGGTAACGGTGTGGAGTAAATGACCCCGTATTTGTTGGGCTTCATCGATTCTATGTAATTCGATGGGTAGGACTAGCAGAAAAAAAAAAAAAAAAAAAAAAAAAAAAAAAGGAAAAGTGTTAAAAAAAAAAGTGTACTTTACATCTAGAGGTACATGATCCCCAAAAGCTATGGTAAAGAGAGATGGTTTAGCAAATGCTAGAAATTGAGGTAACCGGGCTTACTCACTCTGGGAGGGGGAGAGCCTAGTCGAGGTGGTACTGAGTACCTAGGTAATCACCACAACTCAAGTCATGATGCTCTGCATTGGCCTGAGCCCCTTCCAGCCCTTCATGCGGGGGCTCTACACCCTGGGCTGTGAGACGCCAAACACGGCTTCTCTAAGGTCACACAGTACCCAAGGCTGGCACACTGTCAAGGCTGGCTAGGCAACTGTCAGGAACACGGAATGACCAGGTGAGCATCAGCCTGAGATGGCAAAGACCGTCTGTCACCTTTCTAGCAAAGCCCTAAATGACAGTGATTAAGAGTAAAAGATCAGCAGTTGTGAGAAAACAAACAAACAAGACTACCGCTACCCCGCAGAAATACGGAAAGGAATAAAACCAGAAAGTACAAGTCACGAGGATCTGGCACCAGCTTCCAGCTAGGGATGCAGGCTTGAACAGTGACAGCCCCACTATCCTCATCTATTTCAATTTCTTTCTTTCTTTCTTTCTTTCTTTCTTTCTTTCTTTCTTTCTTTCTTTCTTTCTTTCTTTCTTTCTCTTTTTTTTTTTTTTTTTTTTTTTGAGACAGGATCTAACGCTATAGACTGCAGTCTTTGAACATGTAGCAATCCTCCTGCATCTGCCTCCCAAATGCTGGTCTGTGCCAGCACACCCAGCTCTATCTTTCTCTAAAACTGGTGACAACTATCCAAGTAGTAATACAAGGCAAGTGGCCCAACTTATACAGCAGCATAAATTTAATTAAAATAGGTGTCATTAAAGAAGAATGAGGCTCGCTTAAGAAACGAGGCATTATGCACAAGGAGGCCTCCAGGGAGACGGTTCACACACTTTAACTCTCCATGGGACGCAGTTCTGGAGGGAGGCAGGCCTCCGTGAAATGCTTCCTCACGGTGCAGCATTCTCATTTTCAGCCCTGCTCTGAGACCTCCCACTGACCTAGATTTGAAGGCCCACAGCTCCTGGCGGCTGAGCAGGGAGCAGAAACAGGACACGATTCCACGGCTGTCACTGCTAGGTTTCCTATCTGTGGCATCAATTTAAGACAAGTGGGAATCCAGGCAGGACCTGGGGGATTTGCAAACTGAACAGTATCCTCAGGGTTTTCAAAGTCATCAAGGAAGAAAGCAAGGGCCCGCATCAAGTTGAGGTGAATACACACTCTGCATTTTTGTACACACTAGGCACATATGAATGCGCCTGTCCTCGGTTTGGCCTGCACGTCTACAGTCCACGCTGAGTGTAGGGAGGAGTATCGGCTCACCGGGAAGCCCAGGGATCCCCTCTAAGGGGGTTTCTGTTTGCCCCTTGGGCGGAGCCTCCTGCGGTGGCTGGCACCCATCTGGCGTGCACCTCAGGTGTGACTCGATGTGACCTCCGCCAAGCCACTCCCCCTGGTCTAGACCACTCCTATCTTCTAAGGTAGGTGTGGCTCAGCTGGTGCCAAACAACACACTGGAGGCAAGCGTTGAACAGAAAACTCCCCGCCATTGACAGGCACGGACAGAGGTCCCCCCAACGTCCTCTCTTCTCCTGCTGGAATGTGCCCCGGAATCGTAGCGTCCACCCTTGCTGACTGCTACTTGCGCCTGAGGGTGAGGCAGGAGCTTCCTAAGCTCCCCAAGGCTGTCTGGGGTGAACCAACCTGCTTTCTGCAGGCCCTCGCTCCCAGCAAGGCCGGGGCGATGCCAATACTTGTGATTCTTGAGGAGATGCGGGTGGGGACACACACGCACCTACAAATCTCACTGTCACTTTACACAGTGAGTTTCCAGGCTCGTATTTTATTACAAACAGCTTTGGTCAGTGGGTGGGCGGGACAACTGACTCGGGGTCTGTTCGGCTGATGAACGGGGTGACTGTGGCAGGCTAGGCTAGTCGCAGGCCACAGGTGGCTCTGGCCACAGGAAGGCAGAGGCGTGGCTGATGGTAAGCACTTGCTCAGGGCTCAGCCAATGTTCTGAGGCAAACAGAAGGCTCT
Organism: Rhombomys opimus; assembly: GCA_010120015.1. Classification (NCBI taxonomy): domain Eukaryota; kingdom Metazoa; phylum Chordata; class Mammalia; order Rodentia; family Muridae; genus Rhombomys; species Rhombomys opimus. The sequence goes on from REGO01000357.1 coordinate 920,964, forward strand.
CTGTCCACCCAGCCCAGGAAACCACCCAGGGCTCTGTTGGGACAGAGCTGGGGAAAGGACTGGTTTTAAGTAATTCTCTGCTGGGTGACAAGATTCCCCAGAAAAGAAAAAGAGGAGAGAACTTCAAAGGGAATTTAGAGAAAGATTAAAAAGTATTTTCAATTTTTTTCCTTCAGTTTGTTTTCTTTTTGAATGGCAACCATAAAATTATTTCATTGCTACTTCGTAACTGTAATTTTGCTACTGTTATGGACTGTAATGTAAATATCTGATATGGGACCCTCAAAGGGGTCGAGACCCACGGGTTGAGAACTGCTCCCTTAGAAAAAAAGCCTCTATTTTTTGATGAATATAATTTTAATGGTTCAATTATTACCTCCATGCATGTGACAGTACACCACCTAGCTATTGCGCTAGAATATAAACATTCTTTCCTTAAAGATGCTCTCACCTAACTCTTCTTTACAACGATAATAAAGACCTCACCAGCTTAGTAAGAGCCGCAGTGACTAAGTCCCAAGCACCCTGGGTGACACTGTGTCTTGTCTAAGTATTTCTGGCAGGAACTTCCATAGCCAGTGCATAAGGATGATCTAATTTTGCAAACGTGCCATTCCCAACCTTCAGATACACATCCAGGCCAAGATTTTTTTTCCCCTTTGTGAATATTTTCCAATCCCATGGAAGAACAGAGCAAGACAGCCTGGGAGCGCTGCCCTGTTAGTCAGGCCCACTAAGCCACATCCTCGTGTCTAAGCTGCTCCTGCTCTGAGGACTTGGACACTTTCTCACCTGTGTCTCATCCCTATGCCATTACAACTGGGCCTTCACCAACACCTGGACTGATCCCCCAGTGGCCCAGCAGCGCTATGGCCTGGCCCGCAAGAGGGGACAACTCAGCACACGGAGCTTAGAAAAAGACCACGGATGAGATTCCCACCCAGCACGCGCTCTTCTAGTCTCACTGCCAAGTCCCTTCTCTGGCTGGCTTCCCCTCGGTCACCCTCATAGAGCCACAGCCCCATACGGCTTCTGTCAATGCCTTTTTTTTTATTTTTAAATTACTTCATCCTCAGCATATTTTACACATACTTCTCTGAACTTCCTTTCACTGTGAACAGGTCAGCCGTAGTTGACCCTACCCAGGGGTATGGGAATGAGTCTCAAGGATAGATAGTGTCACCTCGTCTGTTACTGGGGGATTTGAGAAACGCCACCTGTCAGACGCCTGTCAAACAAGAAGCACTGTAGAAACAACTGACACACAATGCCATCAGTTAGAAGAGCTGTTCAGTCTGGGAGAACTTACCACTGAGACAGGGTCCATGGCCTCTTGCTTGACAGGGACTGGGTCAAACATGAGCATTCTTTCAGTGAAGTCTTCTAGGGTGTTCTGATGCTTGGCCTAGGGAACAAAACAGCACACCTGGTCTTAATGCTGAGGTCACATAAGCTAAAACAAAGAAAACATCCCCTTTACCTCCCTCTTTGATCCAGTCCACCTTCTCTCTCACCTCCAGAATGGCTAGGATCGTTTCCCTTACCTCCTGCGAAACTTGTCCCTTCCCATACATGAAACCAGGCGTCACAGGCACGACTACATGAAAAGCGGCATTTCTAACTCAACTCCACAAACCCTGCCATTTCTGGGACAGTGTGTACAGCCTCTTCTGGCAGGAAACCTTGTGTGGCGTTGCTAGGGAGCTCCGCAGAAGCTCCCCGATGCCCATCACAGAAAACCAAGGGAAGAAGAAACCCAGCAGCAGCCACCATAGACACCTGCTTCAAGTCCTTTTAAAGTGGGGGTGTAATGCACACATTGCTCAGCACCTGAACGGTCACTCCATTCTATACTGAAAATGCTTCTTTTCCAAACCAAAATGGACTCAAACCATCAAACCACGCTGCTCTGTGAGAAGATCAGTTTAAATCGTCACCTTTCTCCGGGCATGGTGGTGCATGCCTTTACTCCAGGAGGCAGAGGCAGGGGAATCTCTGTGAGTTTAAGGCCAGCCTGGTCTACAAAGTGAGTCTAGGAAAGCCAGAGCTACACAGAGAAACCCTGTCTTGAACCCCCCACCTCAAAATTGTCGCCTTTCATTAGAAACAAGGGCCAATGAGACAGCTCAGTGGGCGAGTGTGTCTGCTGTTAAGCCTGACCCCCTCAGTTAACTCAGAACCACATAGAACAGGAACAAGCTGACCTCTGCTCTCGGTCTCTCTCTCTCTCACACACACATGGTTTTCTGGACATGTTTTCTATTTTAGCTTGTTGTCACTTTGACATGGAGGCAATGCCCACCTTGAGCCATCCTCTCTGCTCTGCTCTCACTATCTGCTGCACAGCTGTTAGACAGATGTCACACAACTGCACCAGACCCTGACCATTCCCGCTTGGTTCTCACACTTAGCGACTTGACTCAAGGCACGTCTTCCCAGGTCACCGTGGCTCAGGTGGCAGAGTGAGCACATTTCTCCTGAGAAAGTGGCGTGTCTGCAGTCTCAAGCTCCAGGGAGCAGGACTACCACAAGTCTGAGGCCAGCCTGGCTACAGCAAGGTCCTGCCTCAAAAACTGAAAAACCCTGCAGAGACAGCTCAGTGGCTGAGAATATACACAGCTCCTGCATCAGCCTACAGTTTGGTTCCTAGCAAGTCGGTGGCTCACAGGCACCTATACCTGCAGCTGTAGGGAACCAATGCCCTCTCCTGGCCTCCATGGGCACCTGCGCTCACCTGTGCACACCCACAGACACCTACTTTCAAATAAAAACAAAATCTTCAAAGTCAGTTCCAGGGTCTGGAGTCTTTGCGGTTTCTGCCTCAGCATGGCGAACACACCAGATAAACCCATGACGGCAGTCTAACGTGCATGCACTCCAGCCTTTACACTGAGACATCTTCTCATACTTCAACAGAACATCTTTTGATTCTTCATGGCAACAAGTACATCTCACCCACCAACACAAGGCCCTGACTTCACAATGAACTATCCTGTACCCTAGGATGTAAAACAATCTTTAAATACAATGTGACACTAGGCTGCTCAAGTCCACGGTGTCAGTACCCTCTCAGGTATCCCAGCAAAAACAAACTGACATTGGAAAAAAGAAAATGGCTGATCTCATTAGAAAGGAAACCTTTCGTGTCTTGGCATCTAATAACGAGTCCTAATTGAGTAGCTACATACACGTGGGGGAAGGGGGAGTCCGTCCATGGCCGAAGAAGGTGCACCTCCTGGTATTGCTAGGGACCATAAAGCTGGCTGCCACCCTCTACTTCCTTGATAGGGTCAGGGTGGTTCAGCAGCTTCCCACCAACAGCTCAGCTTTTAAGTGGGGTTCACCTCAGAATCTGGCTCCCACATTCCCAGGCGTGGAAGGAAAGAGACCTGGCTTTGAGGCCTCAGACTACAGCCTGGCCCTGTCCCAAGGCAACAGCACTCATGCATCCACTCTCAAGTTTTAGGATCCTTTTCCCTCTATTCACCTCAATAGATGTTTCTGGGTATGTGGTATGGGATGAAAATGCATACATACACACACATTCACGTGGTACACACACACACACACACACACACACACACACACACACACACAGCTGGATTCATTGGTTTCACACCCTGAAGCAGTAGCTAAAGATGAATGCCTGGAGCGGTCAAGAGGAAGGCAGCTGTGGCACTCCACACCTTCATCTCAGCACCAGGGATGAAGATGAGGCAGGGGGCTATCCCACAAGCTCCAGCAGAGCAGTCTGGGCTCACAGCAGAGTTGAGGGCAGGGGCTGGCTTCACACACTGTGTGATGGGTTTCCGGTTATCACGTATGGTTTAGAGAGGACGATGGAGAAGGCCGATGGAAAGGACAGGCAGACACGGAGCACACCAACACACCACGGGGCCTGCTGAACACCTGCAACAGCTGCTCTAACCAACTGCCCGGCCATGCGCTTTAGGCCGTATGCCTTCTGCTGACGGGCCGGGAGGAGAGGGGGCAAGTCTGCAGAGTCAAGCCCTGTGTTCAGCCCTTCACACCTGAGCTGAGTTAACACTGACGTCAGGAAGGAATGACTCCAGCACCACTGAAGCGCCGCCCAGATAACTAAGAAGTAAGCTAAGAGCGGGCATCAGGGTCTTTAACCTGACGGCCACTGTCACCTAGAGACAGTGCTGAGCTCTGCAGCTACTATCTTTTTCTAAGTCTGTTTTCCTTCTATTGAGACAGGGTCTCACCATATAGCCTTGGCTGAGCTGGAGCTCCACCTGCCTCTGCCTCCCAAGTGCTGGAATGACAAACGCAAACCACCACACGCATTCATTTTTAAACCCACCCGCGCTCGCAGAGTCTTTTTTTCCACGCTGTCAGCAATCCTAAAGAGAACCAGTAGGTGGCGCACTACAACAGGCATTGGAACTGGCAGAGGCAAGGAGTGTGCCAGCCTCAGGGTCTTTAAAACCTTGTGGGTTTTAACCAAGCTGAGGAATCCTATTAACCACTTTATGTGGGCATCACAGAGATGAGAAAGCCTCAAATGTGGTGTTTCTTTTCTGTTTTCCAATCAAATACACATTTACATCAGTTCTGTTTAGCTTAGCACTCATTCTGAATTAAGCAATGGCATGGGGACAAAAAAAAGCAAAACAAACAAACAAAAACCACAAAACCCTACTTTTGCTTTTAAAACGAAGTTGCTCAGGTGCTTTAAAAAGACAGCAATATAAGAAAATTACTTTTACCCAAATAATTTTCCCAAATTGAAACAACTCAGTCATTTTGTGGGAAGGTCCTATAAAGCCAAATTTTCACTTAAAAGTGATGGTCCTACAGGAACTGAGGCCCCTCCCCTTCTGCTTCTGGCTGCAGATTATCAAATTAAGGGTCAAATTTCTATCAACTCGCAAAACTGTAGTATTATATTAGAAACTCACTTCTAGAAATGACACAAAGCAAGACCTGCCTGACAACCTCTTCTCCCAGCTCGACCCCAGGCTGGTCCCAACTACCGGCTTCCCGAAAAGGCCCCTGCCAGGTGTGCAGAGAACAGAACCATTAGACAACCAGGCACTAATTGGCAAGTGCCCATTCTCCTGAGTGTCTGAATGTTCAGAAGAGAAGTAAGGATGTTACTGGCCCCATCCTTACTCTTGTAAAAACCTGCACTGTGTATCAGGGCCAGGAGGGCAAGCACCGTGCCTGTAGCTGAACTTCCTTTCTCAGAGAAAGCTTTCTTTACGCTTCTGTAGCCAACTCTGCATGCTCCCAGTGGGTACCAAGAGGAGTGCTACCCAGCAGCCCGACCAGAAGCATAGAGGGGCAGGCGCCCTAAGCCTCAGGCTTCGGAGCCCAGAGCAGCCGGCCGCACCTACCTGGAAGGGTGTCCAGTTTTCACACCGCCCAGGGATTTTCACCCACCTCACTCTGGCACGGTTGATCTGAAAAGAATTCAGCGGGGTATTTCCAAGTCTTTGCCTCTCATAAATTATCTTTGCATTATAATGTGTTTTGTAAAAAGGGAGAGAAGCTAATTCAGATGGGATAGAATGATCCAATAAGCAAACAGTCCGCCCTCTCCGCTCTGTGAACAAGCCACCCAATTTTACTTTTCTGCCTCCACCCATCGGCTCCACCCCATGGAGGGTTGCCAGGGCGAGTCCAACTTGTCCAAACAGGACATGGCTTCAGATAAGATTCTGCCCACACCCTGTACTTCGGAAAGACCAAGTGAAGCAATTGATTTCGCATGTAAATAAGGACAGGTGGAAAGGTAACTAGGGAGAAGAGGCCCTCCAAGACTCCGAGCTAGGCCCTGACAGCAGGGGCAGGGCTGTGGAAACCTGCATAAACACACACTACCCTTCAGGCCAACTCTCACATTCAAGGGCACCTGGTTAGTGCTTGAGTTACATATTTGTTTTCGTCCTTTAGGCTCGCTTCACAATTCTGTGTTTTAGTTTTAAGGGCAAGCAACTCAAGATGAATTGAAAACTACCCACAATTTCTTAATCCTGCTGTGTACACAGCTCCAAAGGCCTCGCCTAAGCCTTCACCAGGACTCCTCGGAGGTGTTATATAATCAAATCCGGAAGGGCTTGGTGAGGCCACATGGCCTCTCATCTGCCTGGCTCACTAGGTGCCCTCCCTACCGCAGGAGACCCACCTCACTCCACCCTGCTGGGCCTCCACCCATGGGGCCCCACCCTGCAGGGAGTGGGAAGGCTGGGAGGGACCTGACTGGCTCCGGGCTGCAGCCAGTTCCTGGAAATTCCACCCCGAACAAGGATGGCTGGAACCTTAAAAATAACCAGAAAGAACTGTCAGGGTGTCGCGGTTCCCCGCGCACGAGGTCTCACAGAAGTTTACCTCAGGACCGCACCTTCATCCTGAGCCGGGCGGCGGTGGGGGGCGGGAGCGAGCCACCCTCCCCTTTAAGAGTAAACACAAACCCGAAAGCCCTCGTAACCACTGCTGGGCAACACGGTTCCAGCCCAAACCCTCTGTCCCCTCCCCCTCTCCTCCCAGCGCCCGCTCTGCGAGGCTGCCCCTCCCTACCTCCCATTTGCCTTATTTTCTGCTCTTTCACCATGGAAACCTAAGGTCATCTGTGAAGCCTGCCCCACCCCTTCTCTCCGCTTCCACCGCTGCCACAGGGGCCAGGTCCTCACGCCTGCCCCGCTGGCTGGAGGCCTGGACCCGGCGGTGCTGCCCAGCCCCCCTGACACCGTCCCTCCTCCCAGGGAGCCGGGAGCTTGCCAGGGCGGGGCTGTGCTGCCTTCCCTGTTAGCAGTTTCCTAACCACCCCAGGCTCTCCGAGCCGCCCTGCCTCCCCTCCCCAACCCCAAGCTTTTGTTCATTTTTGGCCCCCGATACCGGGGCAACAGTGTGGAATGCCCCCTCCCCTTCCGGCTTATCTAAATCCTCCTAATTCTTCAAAGACCTGCTCAAGGCCCTCCCTACCCTACGTGGCCAGCTGACTGCTCCCTACTACACCCAGGTTGGCCTCTTCCTACGTAGACAAGCTGCGTGTACCTTCTACACCCACCGAAGGGGTCCGGGAGGTGCCCCCCACCCCAGGAGCCTCTCTCCACCCTTCCAAGGGAGAATGAAAACAAAAGATGTTTCTATGCTAGGCCCAAGGGGCTGACCGCGAAACAGGCAATGCCCCCATAATAATTACAAGCTGGGAAGCTGCAGCCACCTCCTGAGCGCACCTGAAAAGTTCCTAACCCGGCTCCGAGGCTGAGGGAGGGCCCAGCTCTGCGGGAAACTAGTGATCAAAACTTCTTTGAAAAAGTGACCGCCCCCAACCTTACCTAGCCAGTCTTTGGAGCCCTCCCCACTGTCCTCTTCAGAACACTTTTCTCACCCACCCATGGAGGCCTTTTAAATAAGCCTAGTGTCAAAGGCTCCGAAAACCTAAAATAGAACAGTAAGAGAGAAAAGGGACAGAGGAGGCCGTGTAGGTGATGGGTTTGGTGGGGCAGGAGGCTTCCTTTCTTTCTTTTTTCTAATAGTATTTCTGCCTGGTGGTGGTTCATGCTGGTCTCAGGAGGAATGGACAGAATGGCTACAAATCTGACACCAGCCTGGGCTACGCAGAGAGACCCTGTCTCAAAAACAACAGAAGACACTTTTGTTCACCAATGAAAACAAAGGTTGTGAGATGCATCTGTCCCGCTGGTCACCACCACCTCTGTGACGAATGTCCTGTTCTTTACTCATCTGTGTCATCTCAAGCCCTGAGTGGGAACTGCCTTGTCATTTCACAAATGAGCATATTTAAAGGGCGAGGCTTTGCAACCTCCCCTGTTGACACAGCTGGAGAGCCAGGATTTGAACCCACATTCACCAACTTCAAGGTTGGCAACTTGGCACAGTACTCAAGCGCCCCACACACTCTTAAGAGTGGGATAGTTGACCTCTGTGAACTCAGACAATCCCACAGTAGCCAACAGGAATGATTTTTAACCCCTTCCAACTGGTGCTGGCTGCCTGCCCTTCTTTCCAAGCCTATCTGGACCCAAGATCAAAAGACACGTTTTCTGAAGGTCCCGAATTAAGTTATTATTCTTGCTAGCCAATGCACCTGTAACCGGCCCATAAAACTGCTGAAATTGGCAGCTTTACCCGAGTAAATACGGAAATCCTCATGGTAACTGTACAAAGGTGGAGGGTCAAGTCTCCCTCCCCATTTTAGAAATGAGGAAATAGAGGAAGAAGCAAAGCGCCTGGTCCACACTCGTGGAGCTCCGGCCAAGAACCAAAGTGTGCCTGTTTGCAGACCAGAGCTTTTCTGATCTGCAGAGCCTGGGCGGAGGAGCCATTTTCGGGTGAAATCACCTCACCCAGGGGTCACTCCCCAATACGAGGGTGTGGTGTGCACACTGGTCCACGGTAAGCAGGCCGTGGGGAGGTTCCAACAGCAATTAAGATTTCAAAACGCCTTTTCGGGTTAGATCACTCGCAGCTCCACTCCATCCTGTGGCACAACTCAGAATGATGATTGCACCTAACGCGAGATTACCACTAATGACTACGTGCCCAGTAAATACCTGGGAGATGAACACACGTATGGGTGCCAGACTACACTTCTCATGGTGGGATAAACACGGGCGGGAATCCGGGATAAGCAAGGGTGCGAGGCCGGCGAAGCCAGCATGCCTAAAATTCGAACCTTTCAGGGGGTCGGCAGAGACCCAAGCACCACCTTTGCAGAGGCGGAACAGGAAATCGGTGTAGCTAATCAAGTGTTTGGGAGAGCAAAGATTTGAAGGTGCCGGGTATAAAGTACAAGCATAGGGAAAAGGACTCCAACAAAGCAGTTCTTGGGAAGAATGGCAGAGGCCACAGGAGGCAACCCCAGGCTGCTCTCCAGGGTAGATTCAACAACTACCTTCCCTCTTTCCTGCCCAGATTGGGCCGGGCTCCATGATGGGGGCTGATGCTAGCTCGGAGCCATCACCTCACTGGTATGATCCCTAAACCTTCAAAGAATGGCACCTGGAGCATGTCTCATACTAGGCTGAACTAGACGGTTCTCCTGGGAGGGCTTCCCTCTTGGGTACCCCTTTTCTGGAAATTGGGGTTGGATGGAGTGCATGGACGGACAGAAACTTGCTGTTTGTCAGTTGCTGTTTTCTGTCTCCATCCACCACCCCTGCCCCGCTAATAATTAGCTGGGGACATGAAAATGTATTCAGCCTGCCAACACAATAGAAATGAGTCTCAAAAACCTTCAGAGGCCAGCCTTGCCAAGGAACTTTACTACAATCACGGAGAGCGAGGCACAGGGGCAGTTCTTAACTGATGCACAGCTGCTGTGATGGAGACAGCTGAGATGCGTGTAGACTTTCTCTCTGCTCTGGGAGGAAACACCTCCAGTCCCGAACCTCTACAAGCTCAGTGTTTCTCTCCCTACTAACTTTCAAGGAAGGAGTGGGGTGGGGTGAGGGGGAGCAGGGCTACCTCCTTTAGACAATACTCTCCCTTATCAGGGCAGACTCTGTCTGGTTTCCTGTCTTTGAGCTCTGGCGTGACCGCCTAAGATGAGAAGCAGGGTCTGGACAGCCGGGGCCTGAAATGAGAACGCTGCACACCAGCCTGCTCTTCTCCAGCTCACTCTCAGAGGCCCGGCTGAGAAAACCTCTTTAGCAAACCAGGTGGTGCCTGCTCGGAAGATTCTAGAGATTTCTCTCCCCATATAAGCTAGGATCGAGGATAACTGGCCACTTCAGGAAGAAGCCCAATTTCCATGTAATTCCTACTATTTGAAGAACAACATTGCTTATATCTCTTTTTAAAGAAATGCACATGGTGTAAGACCAGCAAGAAATCCTGAGGAGGAAGGTCACCATTATTTACAGCAAAAGTGTGGATTTGGAAATAGAAGGAAAGGCAAGAACTTGGACACAATGAAGCTAAATTAGGCATGATGAGTTATATGGTAAAGAGACGAGACCCTCATTCCATGGCCTATAACTATAGCAACTGCCAATGACACAACTTCCCTAACACTCTAAACCGGCATTTAAAAGCTTGCAGCACTTCTGGCAGACTCTACCTAATCAATCCTATTAGCCACCTCCCTGTCCCCACCCAAGCAGAAAGAGCGATCTGGAGAAGGCCTCATCAACAGGGTCTACCCAATCCAGCCGAGCTGTTACCAACTTTGGAACCGGGTTAAAAACTATTTCAATTTGAATGACTTACGAACTTCAGCTTAAAGGTCTCTTGTTCTACACTCAGCTTAATATTTCAAGTTGCTTTGTTCCAAGGGAGAAAAAACCACACAAAACCACCACTGGGAATTTCTAAGACTCCTCATGATTTTTCAGGTATGATTATCACTAGTCAATTATGTGGCCTTAGTAACTTTCATACATGAGGCAAATGGAATATTTATTTCACTTCACATCATTTATCTTCCTTTTGTAACTATAGCAGGATGGGCAATTTAAAGGCAACTAGCCATTCTCAATTCTGGCAGTCCAGGCCTGATTTGTGTTCTATCATCTCTTGAATTAAGTCCATTAGGCACAACTGTAGATCATTCCTTTAGGTTTTAAAGAAAATCCCCTAGTAAGTTTGAAAAAGACACATAAAATTCCCCACCCCAATCCTTCCTTTTAAAACTTTCTCAAGAGCAGAGAGAAAATAAAAACTTTATTACAGTAGGTCTTAAACTGTTTATCCAGACTGATCAAGCCACAAGTGAAAGACTGAAAAACTGATATTATGAGGGCAAGCATCTGTTTTCAAAACAGAACATTACCATTTTCCCAACTATCATTAAAGAAAACCAATCAGTACTCAGCTCTGCTTTTACTTAAGATTTTTATTCTTAAAATGGGCTAGAAACCAACTCTAGGATATAGTAAAATCTTTGTCCTTAAAAATATTATCCTGCTGGTTTAATCTTTATTGTTAAAAAAACAAAACAAAACAAAAACCAACTCTGGGATTTTTTTTTTTTTCTTGATACATGTCATGCTTTGCTTGAATAATATTTCTAGAGATTTCTCCTTCAAAACAAGCAAGACTTCCCAGGTGGCCAAGACTATTTAAATTCCCCAGCCCCTGGGCCTGCTGGGCAGCCTGAGTGAAAATGTGGACCACAGCTTTTGCATAGTGCTGGCCCTTTAACTCAGGTGTTAATCCTGATCTAGACAGCGTCAGGGCAATGTGCCTATCTCAAAACAACGGCTCTACCCAGCTCACAGGACAACTGCTGAAACAACTTCCTTTAGATTTGTCAGTGTGCCCATGAAATTCCCTAACATCAAACTCTGACGCTAGGATGTGCTTCAAAAAGGCAAAAAGTATTGATTTCCCCTAAGAGCAGTGGAGCAAAGGGTGTGTGTAAAAAGGTTAACTGCCTTCTCATTATGACATAACAGGCATCTTAGGCAATCACAGTGTAGAGACATGATAACTCCCCGGGTGGGGACATGAGTTTAGGGGCAGGGACCATGGCCTGGTTTAGGCTACTGATCGACCAGAAAACAGCCTGAAACAGGAAAGAGCACACATATGCCACTTGGAATGTATGACGCAAACCCCAGCCTTGAAACAAAGAACAGGAAACAGCCCGGCCGGCAGTGCTGGAGAGAGAGCACAGAGAAACATTTAGCCGGCCCTTCCTGACCCTATATTCATGAGCAGCTGGAGTTTTTAAGACGACAGCGGGTGGAGGTGTTTGTTCTAGGGGTGTGAATAATAACACCGGCTTTATACAAGGGACCTGCCCTGTTTACAAACAGGAGCCGCCACACACAGCAAACGTCCCAGGCGCACATGCGATTTTATCATCTGCAGGCTGCAGACCTTCCAAGTCACCCAGTGCCAGCCTCCCTCCTTTCTTTGTCCCTGTCAGCCAGGTCTGGCAGCCCCTAGCCCTGACCAACCTCTGCATTGGGATGACTGGAGCTAGCGACCCTGCAAAGCTGAGGAATCCAGGTTCCCACTGGGTTACCCCCCAGAACCAAAGCTGGACCAAGTTAAGCTTCCTTTGGCCACAGCTACATTCGAGCAGACACTGGCTATTTGGCCACATGAAAATCTCATTTTTTCAAATGCAGTGAAAGACAGCTTACTCACTGGTTCTCCATGTAAATCCTGAAATTCACCTTTTGGGGGGGATGTGGTTTTTACTCCAAAGCTGATATGAAATCCATAGGCTGCAGCACTAATTTCTACCAGATAGCCCAGCAGTGACTGTTTTCCTTTAGATATCCTTAGGGTCCATTTCAAGTCCCATCCCCCGTGTTTTTCTTTACACTCTGTTAGCCAAGATGGTCTAACTCAACTCAGGTTTTCCATTATCAGATTTAAGGACTGGTATGTAGACAGAACTACAGGTTAAAAAGAAAAAAGAAGGGGAGGGGGAGGCATCGCTGTGCCCATGGCAACAGGATTGGATTTTAATATAGAAACTTTGCAGCGAAGAGACAATAGCTTTCTTCACGGCTCTGTAGTTTTCTATTGCACAGGGTCTGCGACCCAAGCAGCTACTTCTTTGTTATTCTCAGATCTCTACTCTTCCACTTGTCCTCTCGGCATCAGCCACAGTTGCACCTTCACGGGCTGTTTGCCCACGGATGAGAAAACGGCTTTTCTCTAGGGGCTTTCAATTAATCAAACATCTTCTCTCGGGCTTCTAGTAACAGCCTTACGTTAGCAGGCACGTCCAAGCCAAGGAATAACTCAGAGGGCTTTCTTCAAAAACACCGCTAACTTGCAAAAACTATCAAGATGTTTATGTTACATATCCCCCCTTCCCTGGAGGGCAAGTTACCATGCAAGCAGAATTCTCTCATTAAAAAATGTTCGTCAGATTTATGCAGACTCTCACATCGTAACAACTGGCCCAAGCTCCCCGACTTAGTCTACTAACAAGATAGCAAATCTAAGTGTGTTCAGAACACCAATACATACTTTCTGCCATAGACCACTCTATTGAGAATCAAGCATCTTGGACAATATCAGAGGAAAAAACAAGTTCTTAGAAGAAAGTCTCAGTGACTCCATGTATAGTGTTTATTTCGAAGAAATACAAGGTGAACAATTTCCAGTGTCCATTTAACCTGAATTACTCAAAGTCTCATTTATATCCAGCTAGTACTATTGTATCCTTGGTAAATTTTACACAAGTGTTTGTTATCTGCCAGAGACAGGGATATGACAATTACAACTCTTATCTGCCACCTCCAAGCTAGCCACCCTAAAATGCTAGGCAGGTCCCTAGGGTCCTGGTTCACACCCCAGTCCGGTGGCCCCTACGCGGCTCCGGTTCCTAACAGCGAAGGCGCTCTCCAGTTAGCCACGCTGCAATCCTCGGCTCCAGGCACTGCGGCAGGTTCTCTCCACGTCCCCAAGCAAAGGCCGACTCTCTAAACCTCGGTGGCTCCTTTCCTCCCCTGCCCCCGCCTTCCCCTACCACCCAAATGACCCAGGACAGAGAGGGATGCTCCCTGGGTCCCAGTCGCCCCCAAGTTTCTCGCCGGGGGCGACGGAGGCTGGGCTCCAAGTTAGCTGGGGCGGGAGGCGGCCGGGGGCGCGGGCGGGGGAACGGCGCGGCCTCGCCGCTACCTGGCTCCCTCCAACGCCGCCGCACCGGGGGCTCGGAAGGGAGCCGGGCGCGGGGGGCCGGGGACCACACAGGTAAGCCCCGCTGCGGGCTCGCACCCCACCGGGCCCCCTCCCCACGATCCCGCCCGCCGACCCCTCCCCCGCGCCCCCGATGCACTTTCCCAAGCCCGCAGGCGCCCTCGCTGCACCCGGACCCGGTCTCCGCGCCCCGCTTTCTCCAAAAGGGGGAAGAGAGAGGGAGAAGCGAGCGGCTGCGGCGCACGGCGGCAAGGTGAGGGGGACTTACTCTGCCGAGAGCGGTGCCGAGCGCAGCGGCCGGGACCCCGCGGGCGGGCGGGCGGGCGGGTCAGGCGCTCCGGGCCCGGCGGCGGCGGGGGACGGGGCCGCGGCGCACGGGCGCGCGGGCGGGGCCGGCTCGACGGGCGCTCGCGCTGCGCTCGGGCCGCGGCTCCGCGCGGCTCGGCTCCCGGCTCCCCTCTGGCTCCTTGGCACCGACTCCGGGCAGTCACATGACGCCGGCGCCGCTCGCTCTGCGGGCCTCCCCGGGGCCGGCGGGGTAAGTAGAGGCCGGGAGCCGGGGTGGGAGGGTCAGGGCGGGGGCCGCCCGGGCGGGGAGGGGCCCCACCCAGCGGGGCGGAGGCGGCCGCCGGAGGGGTCGGCGAGTCGCGGGCGAGCGCGCCCCGCGCCCTGCCCCGCCCCGCCGCCCCCGCGCGCCCCGCCCCGCCGCCCGGGGCCGGCCTGACAGACACTCATTATTCCCCGGAGCCGGGCGCCGCCCCGCCGCCTGACCTGTCCCGCGAGGCGGCGCGGCCCCGGGGCTGGGCGTGGCGGCCCCCTCCCGGCCTCCGCCCGGGGCCTCCGCCCGGCGCGCCCCGCCCCGCGCCCCGCCCTGCCATCCGGGCCGCCGCCGCGCTGGGCCCGGTCCCCGGGGGGAGGCGGGGGAGGCGGGCGCGGCTCGGCCCGGGCGCGCCGCGGAGGGCTGCGGGGCGGGGCGGCCCCTGCCGGGCGGAGAGCGGCCCCGGGAGAGCGGGTCGCGGCCCGGCGCCGGGGAGCCGCCCCCCCCCCCCGCGCCCGCGCTGCGTTCCGGGACTCCGGCCTGGCCCCGGCCTCTCTCCCACCCTGCAGGGGCGGCCCGGAGGCGCCCCCCGCCCGCAGGGACTTTTCTTGAAAAGGCGGAGACCCCCGGAGGCGAGCAACTCCGGAGGCCCCGCCTGCCCTGGAGCCTAGAGGCGGTTGTGCTGCTAGAAAACTTAGCAAACTCGGAGCAGATCCTCCCACCTGGGGCGAGAGCTCTGGCAGGCCCGGGGCTTGGCCCCGCGACTTTGCTTTTCACACGGAAGAGTGCAAGCAGCCTTAAGGTACTTTTTCTCTCCAAACTAGGCCCGTGCAAGGACGACTTCGCGGAGCTTAGCGCTAGAGTCTGGTGCTTTTTGAGTTTGTTTTTAACCAGTATTAATGTAATAAGGGACGCAATAAAAAGAACAAAGGACAAATTGGTTCAATTGTTTTAGTTCTGTGTAATGTTTTAAAACAACCCGGCTTCAGTCTATGGCTTGTTATTACTTCAAGATGTTTTAAAGGCCCTGTAAGTTCACCATTCTCACTTTGATGCTTCATCCAGGCATGGCACTACTTAGGACGCAGTGATACATAGATTCCCTGCTCCTTAGTGTAACTACATAGCACAATAAAACTATGACCCGGTAACCTACCACATTGAAATTGGCTGACCTGAGGAGACCCGGAACCCACTAGCTCATAGTCCATCGTAATGACCTCTCTTAGTCTTTAAAATGTAAATGATAAGGGTCTGGGTTGGTTTGTTTCTGAATAAAATATTCAAAGAAAAAGACAATTGGGTTTCGTTTGGTTCGGTTTTTGTGCCATCTGTTAATTGCTGCTTATTGGACACCGTTAACCATTAGTCTCCTTGAATGGCTTGGGTTTGAATGAGCTGAAAAACAATGTGATGGCTATGAAATTGTTTCGGTGGCTCATAGTAGGTGCTCAGACAGCAACAAACAAACGAAACAGGTTTCACCCAAGGTGACACAGGATGATGAAAACTTGAAAACCCATAACCCTGGAGCTCTTCTGCTGTCCACATGGGCATCTGACCGAAGAAGAGTAAAGCAGATCTGCTGGGAGAAACATGATCCAAGATAAGAAGGGAGTGGCTTTGAAATGTCCCGGGGTGCGGGCGTCAACCAGTCAGTGAGCGCTCCAGCCGGTGGCTCCTGGGAGGAAGGCCCGATCAAAATGCTTCAGTGAGGGCCTTGGAGGCCCTTCCAGGTGGGCAGGTCAGACCTGCCTGAAGTCATCCTGGACTCCTGCTCCTCCTTAGCAAGTCACCAGACCCTCGTCCCTCCTTACCTGCTTGTGGTCCACGCTGTTGCTCAGTGTCTCTGTTTGTAGCATGGCTGAGGGAAGAGAGTGGAAGCAATGGAGCAAGGACACCCTTTCTAAATAAAATGCAGATCTAAATGTGTCCGTTTCTTGGGTGACTCAGTTTAGGCTGGAGCTCACCCTTTCTGTCCTTATGATGGGTTCTTGTATTAGTTGCTTTTCTATTCCTGTGATAAAACACCACAATCAAGCTAACTTCGGGAAGGAGGGATTCATTTGGGGCTTGTGGTTTCTATCGCCTTCACTGTGGGAAAGTGTGGTAGCAGGTAGGTCTGGCAGCAGGGACAGCCGAGAGCTCCCATAGTGAACATCGAGCAGAGCGCCAACAGGATGGTAGGAGGCTTTCGCACCTCAAGCCCACTCCCCAGTGGCCCACTTCCTCCAGCAAGGCATCTCCGGAACCTTCCGAAACATCACCACCAACAGGGAACCAAGTACTCAGATGCCCAGGAATATCTCTTTCAAAGCTCCACATTCCACTCGCTGGCATCCTGAGTCTGCGGCCATGTAATAATGCTTCAGAAGTCACCACAGTCCCAACCCAAAGTCTCCTCTGAGACCCAAGCCAGTCTCTTAGCTTAACTTTCTTTAAAATCCAAAAGCAAATTACATACTGCTAACATACAGTGGCATTTCAAAAGGGAGGAAATACTGGACTAAAGTAGGTCTGAAACTCAGCAGAACAAACTCTAAAGTTCTCTACCTCTTGTTTGATGTCACAGGGCTTAGATGTCTCTGCCCTTCCAGCTTTGCTGCCTGTAGCATATGCTTTTCCCTTGGGCTTGTTCTGCTCCCTAGGGGCAGCTAGCTCTCTTTGGCAGATATACCACAGCTCTGGCAGCTCCAGTGTCTTGGGATCTTAAATTGGAACTGTAGCTTCACTTCGGCAGCTTCACACAGTAGACTTTCAAGGCCCCACGAAAGGACTCTTCTGCCGTGTATCTGGCCTCAGTGGCTCTGAAACCCCCTTTTTTTGTATATCCTTCACGACCAAAAGCGGCGTCCCGTGGACAACACTGCCCAGTTGGACTGCCAGGTTGGGATGGACCCTGATCCCTTGAGTCACATTTGCAGCAGCTTTTGTTTGTTGTCCCTTTCTAGGAACAGATAATTCTGTGGAAGCTTAGCTGAGTGGGATCTTGCCCTTGGGGGACCCTCCCCTGTAGAAGAAATCTCTTGTGTATTGTCAATTTAAAAACCTATGGCAACCCCTGCCTTGGAACACCAAACCAAACCAAAACAAACAAAACCTATAGCGTATAGCTGAGGCAGGAAATAGAAGGTGGGACACCCAGCAGGCAGAAGGGATTCTGGGGAGAGCCAGGCACTTGAGATTCAGCTGCAAGGTGTGAGGAGAATGAATGAATGGTACCTGAGCACAGGTAATGAGCCGTGTAAATTAGTATAAATGGGTTATTTTAAGTTATGAGCTAGTCAGAGGAGAGCCTAGCTATATGGCCTAGGTTTTTGTAAATAATATTTTGAGTCTCATGAGTCAACTATTCTGTGAGCTAAGAAGCTGGGAGGAAAAATCTCTGACACTCCCTGTTGTTATAAAAAACTAAAATATCGAAAATCATTTGATTTTACCAATGAAGACTCAGGAACCAGATGCTGGGGTAAAAACCTGCTAGCTCAGAGAGGCAGAGAAAGCACCCAGCTGATCTTCCTACTTAGTCAGGTCCCAGAGGAAAAAGCCTTTCTTACTCAGCTTATGTCCCAAATGGAAAAAGCCAAGAGCTAAAGAGCTGAAAAGCCCTTCTCCACTCTGCTTAAATACCCCTCAACTCAACGTCCCTCCTTACTATTTAATCCCTGCCAGCTGGTTTCTTGCTCTACTTCTTGATCTAGGCTTAACAGTTATTAAATCCTGTGTACAGAAAGCTCTTGGATTAAAGGTGTGTGTCAGGGCTGAGCCACACCAAAGTCACCTGTTTACAATAAACAGAAAGCTCCTGGACTAATGGTGAGTGTTAAAGACTGGGCCACACCAAACTATAAACAGGTTTTTACAGTTCACAATCTCAGGGTTTACAATGGGATCAACTATCCTGCAACAACTTTCCTTTATCCCAATTTAGATCAGACTTCCCCCTTATCTCCTAATCTTTTTATTCACAAGCTTTAGCTGCAACATTAAAGTTTCCAGTGCTTTTTTTTCTCTTCAGACTGTATGTCTTGTATTTCTTTCTGTATTTTTTTTTAAATTGTAGACTACATGACCATTCAACAATCATTATTATACTGCCTACCACCAAAGATAGCAAATCATTAATTTTAAATTTAACCTTAGGCAAATTCTTAGAAAAAGGGCAGAAGGCAGCCACAGCTTTTGCCAAAGCTTCACAAGACCTGTCCCTAGCACAGTTGCTGTTAAAGTCCTTGCTTTTCTCTGAAGTCTCTTGAGCTGGTCCTCCAAAGTCCCCAAAGCTCTCAACACCATCTTCCAAGCACCTACTAGAACATTCCATTAAGTGCTGCTTACACAATCCAACTGCTTTCTGGTCCAAAGTTCCAAAGTCGTCTTTTTTCCTCCAAAAAGCCCACATAGTCAGTCTGTCACAGTAATACCCCACCCACACCTGAGACAAGCTTCTGTCTTAGTTCATTTTCTGTTGCTGTATAAAACACCATGACCAATACAAATTAGGGGGAAAGTAGTTTCTTTTGGGCTCATGGTTGCAGAGGGATGAGTCCATTGTCCCTGTCCATTGTCAGGGAATCATAGCAGCATGGCCACAAGGAAGAGCCGAGAGATCACAGCTCAAATGGCAAGCAGCAAGCAGAGAGGGCTGAGGTGGTGGAAGGTTTGGTGCCTCAAAGCCTACTCTCTAAATATTCCCTGACTTATGATGGGCCAAGTATTCAAATGCCCAAGAATCTGGGCGATTTCTCATTCAAACCATCACATTTCTCTACCTCCTATTTAGACTCCTTTTCCCTGTTCTCTTTGCATGCTGCTCTGCTCTCTTCCCGCTCACCCTACTCCCATTTCACATGCTTGTTTCTCTAAGTCAGTCGTTTCTCAACCTGTGGGTCATGACCCCTTTGGGGCTGAATAACCTTTTCAGCAGGGGTCACATACCAGATATGGTACATATCAGATAAGTACATTACAATTCATAATAGTAGTAAAATTACAGCTATGAAGTAGCAATGAAAATAATTTTATGGCTGGGGTGGGGATCGCCACAGCATGAGGGGCAATACGAAGAGGGTTGAAGGAGGTAAGGAGAAGCCTCCTACCTTTTCTCCCAGCATTTTCCTCCGCTTTTATTTCCTTAAACTGTTTCCTCATTGAGACTTAAGTGATGGTATCTCAGAGCTGTATCTTCTCCTACCATTCTCCTCCACCCACCTTTGGTAAGCTGAAGTGTTCCTGCTACGTGCTCTATAGCCCCGCTACTTCTCCTCTTTTTGAGAGGAGGAAGGATTGGGGACGATCTTGAACTGATCCTCCTGACTCTACCTCCCAAGTTCTGGCATTACAGGTGTGCATCACCATACACAGTTTAATAATATGGGTATGGATTGTGTGTGTGTGTGTGTGTGTGGTGTGTGTGGTGTGTGTGTGTGTGTGTGTGTTTAGAGGCATGTCTCAAAAAATACAGTGCAGAGGGATAACAGACCTGTAATGACTTCTCAGTGGAACTAGAATGGAATCTCTGAAGACAGAGACTGTCACTTTAACAGCCTTACATGTTCAGAGCCCAGCATTCAGTGACAGAATCTCCAGTCAGTAAATTTGTTTTAGGAAGTGAGAGGAAGGGAAGGTCTTCTGAGGCTGTACTCTCTGGTACAGTGGTTGCCTAGAATGTATAGGGCCTGGGTCCCATTGCCAGCCTTGCAAAAGGGGTGAGGGTGGGGCGCATGGGAGGCACTAAGCCTGAGTCCTTGGAAATAGTGAGGAGTGGGGTCGGGAGCAGGAGAGAGTGCCTCCTGCTGAGTATTCTCAAGCACTGGAGTGGAAAAGTGATACCGAAGTGGGGTTTGTTGTCACTTGGCTTTGTTTTGTTTTGATTCTGCAACACTGCTGGGGCATCTGAAGAGACTTATGTCTGCCTGCTGGGGCAGCCCTCTAGAGTGCTTCTCTTGAACTGTTTCAGTCCCAGACTTAAGGTTTGGCTTGCTTTTCTTTCCTTCTGTATGTGTGTGAGAGAGATGGGGTGGGGTGGGGGGGAGGAGAGAGAAGTGTGTGTGTGTGTGTGTGTGTGTGTGTGAGAGAGAGAGAGAGAGAGAGAGAGAGAGAGAGTCTTTTCCAGTCTAAGCTACCATATTCAGTGGGCTCTTCCTTTCTAGGTAAACCTGTCTGGACACACACAGAGGTGACTCTTTGGGGCTTCTAACTGCAGTCAGGTGGACAGTAGGAATATCCATCACGGCTTTCTTCGGGGCAGCTTCTAGTCCAGTCTTCTCCCTTCTCCATTCGTCAGTTTTTACCTTTTAACTTTCTTACTCCCTATTTTACTTTTTTTTAAAAAACATGTCATCAACTAAAATTGGCTTATTCTTTTTCTTCTTTCCCTGTGTGCGTGTGAGTGTGTGTACATGAGTGTGTGTGTGGAATCCCAGGGTCTTCATCAATTCTCCTTCAACTTACTCATTTGAGGACCTCAGAGGAGCCCAGACTCACCTGTATTACTGGCCTTGCTAGCCAGCTTGCCCTGAGACCCCTGTCTCTACTTCCCATCCCTAGAACTGCCAATAGCTGGGCTTTGGTGGCACATACCTTTAATCCCAGCGCTTGGGAGGCAGAAGCAGGCAATCACTGTGAGTTCAAGGCCAGCCTTGTCTACAAAGCAAGTTCCAGTACAGCCAGGGTGGTTATACAGAGAAACATTGTCTCAGAAAATAAAAAATAGTTAAAAAAAAAAAAAAGACAAGCAGCCCTACATACCCAGTATTTCACCATCTCCCCAGACCTACCTTACTCTTTAAAAACTACGTTTTTGTTTCGTTTTGTTTTGTTTTTGAGAACGAGGGTCAGGGCATTCTCATTTGTTCCTCTTCCGTAAGCTCCTAAAACAGTGTCTAACAAATGAAAGGTGTTCCACAGGGGTTTCTGGATTGAGTGACAAGATGGCCACAAGAAAACCCAGGTGGGACATGACCTGAGCAGGTCGATCTATGTCGACAAAGCCCTACTTTCTCTTTTGTGTTTTCATCACATGTAGTTCCAGCTCAGGCAGTTGTTCTTGTGCAAAAAGTAAGCACCCATAAGATTTCCTCTTTTCTGCTACGGTTTGGAGTGTTTCAGGTTCTTGCTCAGCAAAGCTCCTCCTCATTTGATGATGTGAGGAGTGACAGGAGCAGGAGAGTGTCCTGTGATTGTGAAATAGTGGACAGCACAGGTCTACATACCTTAGAGGAGAATGAGGCTACAGTTTCTAAAGTAAAATTGGGAATATATCAACGACTAATACCCATCTCTGAAACACTGCAGTGTTGCAGAGATTCTCTCAAGCATCACAACAATTTCCCACTTGTCCATCTGTCCATCCATTGTCTGTCCAATTTAAAATAGCCAAGAAAAGCAGAAAGAACATCCTGGAAGTATTGAGGTTGAATTGGATGGCTAAGAGTTGTTTGGGTTTGGTTTCAGAGTCCTGCCACATAGCCTAGTCTGGCCTCAGATTCTTCCTGAGAGTCCTGAGCACTTCCTGAGTCCTGGGATTATGGTTGTGCAGTACTGCACAGGGTTTGGATGATCAAGAGGTGTGATGAAGTTCAAACTGTGTGTATGATTCCCCGCCTACCTGACTCAGGAGTGAAAGCAGTTCTAGTGCAGTGGACATCTGCCCTGGGTTCTGTTTTGGCAGGACATGTGATTCAGACAGTGGCACAGAAATAAGCAGGAGTGGTGGCACACTGACATTGAGGATGGTTCCATGGCGCCATGGAAGATACTTAGAGCCATGGCCACAGGGGATGCTGTGAAGGCCTGGCCTCCATGGCCACATCCTCGTGGTATAGGAGAAACTGCTAGGTGACAGCTAGAGAGAGAACGGCTCTGCAGACCTTAAAGCTGCTCTCCCTGAGACATGATAGCTCAAGCCAAAAATTCCCATTCGTGTTTGGTTGCTTACTGGTTATTTTTCTTATAATATATGTCAAGGGCTTAATTTTTTACTTTTTAAATACAAATGTAGTATTTCTGTATCACTGAGATTTTAGTAGCTTTGAGGGACTTGTTGGAGATATTAAAGTATGTTATTTCAGAGGGATCTGATTTATAATTTTGAAGTCAATGACTTACACATACGAAGATTTATGCTGCAATTTTATTGCTATTTGGGAACTCAGTGTTCATTTTTTTTTTTTTTTCTTTTCAAGATAGAGTTTCTTCAGGTTTCCCTGTCTGTCCTGGAACTTGCTATGTAGACCAGGTTTGCCTAGAACTCAGAGATATGCCTGCCTCTGGCCCCCTCTGGAGTGCTGGGATTATAGGCAGGTGGCCTTAATTAAGTTTTCAAACTCTTAATATCTCACCAAGGGCTGTGGTAGTTCACAGAGTCACTGGAGGCAGAGGCAGGACAATCTTTCTGAGTTCAAGGCTGGTCTGGTCTACAGAGTTACAGGACAGTTACACAGTTGTCTCATCCTGATGAGACCTGATAGGCTAGGGTCAGATGGAAGGGGAGGAGGACTTCCCCTATCAGTGCACTGGGGGGAGGGGCATGGGAGGAGAAGAGGGAGGGCGGTACTGGGAGGGGAAAAGGGAGGGGGCTACAGCTGGGATACAAAGTGAATAAATTGTACTAAATTAAAAAAAAAAGTTAATAAAAGAAAAGAAAAGAAAAGAAAAACCCTGTCCCCCCACAAAAAAAAAACAAGCCAAGCTGGGTGGTGGTGGTGCATGCCTGTAACCCCAGCACTGGGGGAGACAGAAGCAGGTATATCTCTGTGAGTTCAAGGCCAGCCTGATCTACAAAGCAAGTCCAGGACACCCAAGGCTACACGAAGAAACCCTGTCTCAAAACAAAACTACTACTACTCATAATAATAATCAACAACCAAAATAATCTCTCCATTCAGATGAAATTTCAACAGGGGTGTCCTAGGGACATGAGTGTGTGGTGGTTTTGTCTGGAGATCGTGACAGAAAGATCAGGAGCCTAAAGTCAGTCTTGGCTACACGGTAAGTTCCTGGCTAGACTGGAATGAACGATGGACTCTTGAAGGACAAGTTCGAACCACATCCAAACCATAGTATGCAATTTGGTGTTTGTTTTCAAGGAGTCTGCCATCATTCCAAATCACGCCAGTCAGGGCGTACCCAAAACCCTGACGGAGACGGTAGAGGAAATGGTGTTTATTAGAAGTTCATGGCCTTGAGTCGCATTTTGGGGTATAAAACGATATAGGATAATCCAGTGGGAACTTGGGGTACTCAGGGGTGGCACGAAGCAAGGAGGGACAAATCAACTCAATCTACATCATGGAGAAAACTGCAGCTCACCACTAGGAAACATGGATGGCTTTTGGAAAGATAAGCATAAAATGGTTTGAAGGCCCCCCGGGAAGGTGGCGCAGTGGGTAAGCACTTGGCATGAACACATGAGGACAAGAGTTCAAATCCCCAACACCCAATGTTGGGCAAGTGTGATGGCTGCATGTAATCCCAGTGCTTAGAAGAGAGAGACAGGATCCCTGAAGCAAGCTGGTTTGTGAGAATAACCAGGCTGGCACCGTCTGGGTTTAAATCAGAGATGAAGCTTAAATTCATGCGGTGGAGCAAGTGGAGGAAGAAACTGACATCAGCATCTGGCAACCACCCACATGAGACCACACACCTGGATATAAACAGATATTCATTTTGGTCCCAGGTGTGGGGTGTGAGATTGATTCAGATGGTCCATAGCAGCAGAATATTTGCCTCATGCGGGCTCTAAGAGGAGCTCTTTGAAAGCTGCAGATTGTTTAAATCTGAGAACTCTGGAGAGAGAATAAAAAGCCAGAGCTCAGAGAGTGTGGGGCCCTTGATTTCCGATGAGGCTCCCACCCAATAAACCCATATTTTTGTTTTATTTTGTTTTTACAGACAGGATTTCTCTCTGTAGCTTTGGCTGCCCTGGAACTCTATAGACCAGGCCGGCTTCAAACTCAGAGATCATTCTTCCTCTGCCTCCCAAGTGCTGGGATTAAAGGTAAGTGACACCACAGCCTGGCTTTCAATAAACCCATCTTAAGATGATCGCAGTAAGTTGAAGGGGCAGTGAATTCATCTAACCTGCCAGACACGGCCTAGTAACACAGTCCTGAGTGGACTGCACAGGTCGCTACAGAGCAGGGCAGAGCAGACCCCAGGGTCCATCACCAGCCCCATGTGAGATGAAAATCTGAAATTCAGTTTCTACTGAATGTGCATCCTTTCTATACCACTCTAAAGTGTATTAGACATGGCTCTCTAGAGTCATAGAATGTGTACTATGAATCTCTGTGTATATATATATATATATATATATACATATATATGTGAAACAGGATTTATTAGAATGACTTATGGGCTCCAGAGTGTACGAGAATCCAGTCGTTGCTCAGTTCATGAGGCTGGATGTCTTAGCTGGCCTCAGTATACACTGGAATCCAGAAGAAGTAGGTTCCAATGCCAGAAAAGGAATGGACCTGTTAGCAAGGTGAACACAAGCAGGCAAAAAAGCAAACAAAAGCTTTGTTCTTCCATGTCTGTATAGACGCTTTGGGTAGAAGATGTGGCCCAGATTAGATATGAATTAAAGATCCGAGTTAGAGGTGTGTCTTCCTACCTCAAAGATTCAGATTAGAAGTGTATCTTCCTCCTTCAAATGAAGCAAAAACTAGGCGTGTGCGGTGGCACATACCTTAAATTTCAGCACTCAGAGAGGTAGAGGCAGGCAGATGGCTGTGAATTCAAAGCCAGCCCGGTGTACAAAGAGAATCAAGGACATCCAAGGCTACCCAGAGCACCCTTACTTACAAAAGTAAAAATAATAAAATGAAAGCAAACATTTCCCCCTATTTTTAGGTTTTTGTTCCACAGTCCATTTTGTCAACCTACCACACAATCCTATCTCCCTCTGCTTCAGGATGTGGGGAACATGGTAAGCAATACTGCGTGGAATACCATGATGGTGGATAAGACAGTCTGTGAGTCTACAGATAGCGGTTCTGGCAGAAGCATTGTGTGTTTGTTAGTTTACACTGATGGCAAGAAACATTAAAGTTTGAATCCTGTATAAAAATGTTAACATTTCCAAAAAGCAAAGCATAAGGAGAATTTACACAGGCAATTACAGGGCCTCCCAAGAGTTTCTGTGGCAAGCTTCCAAATATAGGTCTGCTGAAAACCAGAGTCAGACCAAAATCCCATAGTCAGTCCTCTTTTTCATTCTTCCAGATTTTGTTGAGAATTGTCCCGATTACCAGATCAATCAAGTCCCATCACATTGTATCTAAAAAGTTTCTCTGCACAACATCTTTTCTCCAGAGCAGAATGTAACAAAGGTGGGTCAGGAGCATAAGCCCAATACAGCTTTCCAGTCACCAACAGGATAGAATTCACTATGGTCAGCAGCAGGAACATCCTCCTCCTAGGGAACATCGCACTAGCCTTTCTGGGATCCACCTGCCTCCTTCAGCGTCCTGCAGAAAACATGCCCTCTTCCCCATATTAATACAGGGTCAAGGCCCTGCCATATTCCAGTAATCAGATTTTTCCATTTCACTTGGGCATAATTATATTTGGTATTAGGGTGCCACAATCAATCAGCCACAGAATGGCCTTGTATATCCACATTCAGAACACTTTAAATAAAGAGAGCATGATTAAGATTTGGGGATATGACTCCCCCTTTTTATTTTTTGTAATTGGTTCTTAAGAGATCCATGGGCACACGCCACAATTTCTTGGCCTTGAGGATTATATGGAATACCTGCTTTATGACTTATATTCATTTGCATACAAAAACGCTGAAAAGCTTGACTAATATATGCAGTACCATTATCAGTCTTTATAATGGAAGGAATGAATACCAATTGTAGCAAAACACTTTAAGCAATGACTTATAATGTGTTTTGTGGCTTCTCCTGCTAAGGGAATTGCCATGATAAATCCTGAAAAAGTATCAATTGTTACATGAACATATTTTAGTTTTCAAAATTCTAGGATATGAGTTATGTCCATTTGTTGTTTAGAATGTTTCCAAACCTAGGTTTTAAGTAAGTTAACTTTATGTTACAGATTTTAAACATACCCAATGACCAATAATCTATAACCAAGAGATATTGAACATGGTAAACTTATACATTCAAGACAGACAGACAAAACACCTTGCTATTTGTTGAATCTGATTTTTATGACCACAGAAGCTTTGTAGCAGAATTAACCATTCGCTTTCTTACTGGAAAAACTGAGAAGTTGCCTTTTTTATTTTTCTAACTCAAGTCATTTTAGCTGTTGCTTGACACTGCTCAGCAAATTTTAACTTCCACATTAAATGATCTTCTCCTGCTAAACATGCTCCTGCTAACCGCTTCCAGACCCCTGGGCAGAGGGCCTCAGTGAGTGAAGATTCTAACAGAGCTTGAATAAAAGGTGCTGAAGGGCCGTATTAAGCACAAGCCATTTTCAATTCTTCTAATTGTTCAAAAGGTAGAGGAGCATGGACTCTCGCCACATTACCCTGTCCATCAGGTTGCTCTATAATTGGAAAGCCATAAAACTCAGTTATACCTTCTTCTTTCTGCCTAGCTTGTTCCTCCTCCAACTCTGCAACTTCATCAGGATCTAAGTCATTCTCAAAGTCTTCTCCTAACAAGAAATTATTATATTATTATTATATAACTCTTCTAGAGGAGCGCATGGTTTAATCTCATTTTGTCTCAAAGCCTCCCACCTTTCTTTCCTCTTTTTCTCTAATCCTGAAAGTTTCATGTTCTCAGTCCTAACATATACAGACTATTTTTAATTAAAATCCATACGAAAAAAAACATGAGGCTACTGCCTTGTCCCATTTTCACTCTTGAATTTTACTCACTGCACCCTTTTCTCTTTACTTTATGATCTGAGCTCACCAACACTGGTGGTCTCCTCCACAGCTTCCTTGAACAAGCTCCTTGTTTGGGAACCAAACTGCTGGAGCCTGCCAGCAGAGTTGAACAGTTCTTGAGTGGGGAGTAAGGACTGAAGGAAAATATGAAAACCAACACACTAGACATAGGATCAGTTCCAGAGGACTGCCAGTAGAAACTGTCACACTGGCTTATTCCACAGTCCCTTTGTATAGTCAGAGCAAAGCACATCAATACAATGAAGAGTTCATTGAGAAGTCAAACTCGTTTACCTCGATCACTTGTCTGTGTGATCCTCACACAGACAAAAGGAAGTGACCTTGGCAAACATCCTGCCTATCCCTGTCTCCCGGTGAAAACATGTTTGTCTCTCAGAACTCAATAACAAAGCAGCCTGACCAACAGCGGCTCTCCACAGGTTACCTGCATAGCATGAACAACTAAACCAGGCCCCAGTCTTCTCTTTCTCGGTCAACCAATCACAGGACATACCCAATGAGGCTTTGGGTGCATCATTGGCAGTAGATGGCATTGTAATGAGAGTGGAAACCATAGTCATTTGGGCAACTTCTTTATTTAACTTGCTTGTGACTGCTTGGGCCCAATCACATAGATACCACATCCGTTTGATAATAGATTGCTGCTGTGCATGACCTACTTTATGACTTGGTGGGTCATAAACCCAGCTCATGATGGGCAGTTCAGGTCACATGGTAACTTGGTGGGCCACTGTCAAACATTCACTTTCCACTAAGGCTCAATAGTAGGCCAAGAGTGCTCTTTCAAAGGAAGAATAGTTATCTTCAGATGATAGTAGAGTCTTGCTCCAAAATCCCAAAGGTCTCTTTTAAGATTTACCTATAGCATCCATATTTGCCACTGACATCTCAAGTACCATCAGGTCTGCTGGTAGAGCAGCCTGAAACTGTTGAAGAGCCTTTTCTTGTTCTAGGCCTCACACAGAGCAAGCAGCTTTCTGAATCACTTGGTATATGGGCCAGAGTAACACACCCAAGGGAGGAATGTGCTACCTCCAGAATCCAAATAGGCCACTAAACATTGTGCTTCTTTTTTGGTGGTGGGAGGGGCCGGGTTCAATAACTTATCCTTCACCTCAGAAGGAATATCTCTGCATAACCCACACCACTGGACTCCTAAGAATTCACTGAGGTAGAGGGCCCTCGAATTTTGGTTGGATTTGTTTCCCATCTTCTGATATGGGTTACCAAAGAGTTCAGAGTTGCTATTTCCTGCTTCCTTGGTCCAGTCAGCATAACGTTGTTAATATAGTGAGCCAATGTGATGTGTTGTGGAAGAGACAGGCAGCCGGGATCCCTTCTCACCACCTGTGAGGCCTGGCTGCCTTGATGTAAAGCTGTGGCAGTGCACTGTTGGCCTGGCCAACCGAAAGCAAGTTGCTTCTGGTGGTTCTAAGGACAGGCACCAGGGATAAAGCATTTGCTAGGTCAATAGCTGCCCACCATGTGCCACATGTGTTACTCTGCTCAAGTAAGGCTACGGCAGCTGCAATCAGAGTCACTACCTGATTGAGGTTTCAATAGTTAGCTGTCGTCCTCCAAGATCCATTTGTCTTCTGCTCTGGCCAGATTAGAGAGTTAAAGGGAGACGTGGTGGAAACCACCACCCTTCATCTTTTGAGAGACCAAAGAATTAAAAATTAGGTTTTTTGGGGTATTGGTTTAAAGTTTAAAGCACAAGCCTAAACAAAGGCCAGCCAGGTGGAGAGATGTCCAGCCACCTACAGGGGAGGAACTAGCCTTACCACATTCTTTTCTGCCCACTACAGATACAGTTGCTAGGAAACTGGCCCAGATGGCCAGGCCAGAACCGTTTATGGTCTTGGCGCCTAAAGTTAACAAATCATTTCAAAAGTCAATTTCCCTTACCCAATCATGTAATGCCAAGGCATGGAACCCCCTGTCTTGCTCCTCTAGACTGTGGGGCCCGCACTCCACCTCTTTACCAGAGAGATTGCTGTGACCCAGGCTCCAGCTTGTATTAAATAAACCCTCATGTGTTTAGCAATGGACTTGACTCTGGTGGTCTTTTGGGGTCTCGGGGTCTGGGTACAACACTTTCGAGTCCTTGGTGGCACTAATTTCTGCATTTCCTCAGTACTGTTTTTGATTCACTATCTTTGGGAGAGACAACTCTAAAGGCTTCTGTTTAGCTTTTCCAACCATAATAGCCCACACTCCACGGGTCAGGGGACCAATGTAAGAATTCTGTCAACTTCTTAGTATGTCTATCCCAATTATACATTCTGGGGCTGGGGAAATAACCAGAAGATGAGTTTGGGGATCCACTAGACTGATTGTGAGTCTGAGCAGCCAAAACTCCATTAGTCACCTGACCTTTATAAGCTCAAATTTTAACTGGAGAGTCACAGTGTTTCTTGTGATCTTCTGAAATCATCAATTCAAAACTAGTATCAATAGACTCCAGAAAGTCTGATTTGTTTCCTTTTCCCTAGTGTACAGTTACCCTTGTGAAAACCATAGGTGTCTCCTTCCTCAGGAGAATCTGGCCACCACTTCATTCAAGGGGTTCTGGGCCTGCAAACTGTTTCCAAGTCTGGAAATTGTTCCATAGGCTGAGAGATTCCCTTCTGTCACGATTCAGTGCAGTCTTTTTTTGTTTGAGAATTTTCCTGCTTATATTGATCAAACGAAAAGATCAGTAGGCTTCTTATCTGTCTCATGTACAGAAACACCATAACTGATTAGCTGGCACCAAAGGTTCACACAAGCCACGCCACTATAAAACTCACTTGGCATGTTTGGACCATTACAGGTTAGGTCATCACGGACATTACTATTTGCTGCCCATTATGATAACTACGGTCACCTTGCCTCTGGCAATTCAGTTCTGCCACCTGGACCCTGCTACCTGGAGGTCCAGTTAAACCCATTTAATGCATCCAGCTGAGCAGCAGTATCTCCAATGCACAAGAAAAGGGCAGAAGTTCTTCAAATGTGCTGGTGCCCTTCTCACAATTTGCATCTTTTTTGTTTTGTCTTGTTTTGTTTTTAGTTTTGCCTTGGCTGTCTTTGAATGCACTCGGTTAGCCTCAAGAACTCACAGAGATCTTCCTGCCTCTGCCTCCTGAGTGCTTCGATTAAAGGGATGTGCTACCACTCCAGGCTCACCATTTTTCATTTTAAAGGATTAGTGAAGTGCATGTCTTCTAGGCCTTTCCACTGTGCAAAATTAGGTTTTACACAGCATTCCCACCCAGTTGTTGTCTTGGAGGCTCACTGCCTCTGTCTGCTAACCTAGGCCTAGTCCTGGAAGCTTCTAGTCTCCATACAATCTAACCTGGGCCTAGACTGTTTTCAGCCTCTGAGACTTAATGCTTAATAAGCTCACCCTTCCTTGTTCTTACTGAGCCTTGGGCTGGCTGATTTAGCTTAGCTGTTCTGGCTCAAACTCTGCTCCCAGCTGACTTATTCATTCTGGATTTTCTCCCAGCCTCTGAATTGTTCTGCTTGGCCTCAAACTAACTCTAGCAATCTGTTCTAATCTTCTGGTTCCTTTTCTCATTCTCTGGCTCCTCCTGTCTTCACCTGTGTCTAGCTTGTTTTCTTTTCAACCTGTCTCTATATCTGTCCTGGTAAAAACTGCTCTTTCGTGCTCTCTTTTTCTTTTTCTCTCTACATTGCCTCTTAAGTAGCTTCCCTTTCCTCTTTCTTCTCCTCTATCAAATCTTCTACTCTGTAAAATCTTTCTCCGATTCGTCACTTTTCCTGCTACTCAATTAGACATCACTTTCAAACACAGGTGCTTCTTTTTACAAACTAACTTTACCTTTCATTGTTTGGGATTAAAGGCATGTACCACCATGCCTGGACCTCAACTTTTATTTACCTGACTTGCTCTATACCAGGCTGGCCTTGAACTCAGATCTTCTTGCCTCTGTCTTCTGAATTAAAGGTGTATTTGTATTCCAGCTGTATCACACAGACCTAGAAGGTCTTTGGATGTGATCTTCGGCCATGTTCTGAATTAAAATTCCTCTACACTCTAGCATTAAAATACCTGTGCCTTAAAATCCCTTTATCAACACTAAATCAATGGAGAATCAAGCATCTCGAATTCCTTTTCTATAGGCCATTTTTTTTTTTTTTTGACAAATGCTCAGCCAACCATTCAAACAGACATTTGACGCCTTTTCTAACTGTGCTAACTTCCATATTAAACCTGGTCTCTCATTTGAGAAGACTCAATAAACTGAGCCTGGTCCAGTTTTATGTTCTTTCCACTATTATTCCCCACCCTTAAAATACATTCCTACACATATTCTCTAGACTTCTTAAATGCATTAGCAAACTCATTAAGCTCTTTAGTAGTGCAGCTCACCTCCTCACAGACTACACTTTTTACCCTCCCTTCTGAGAGGAGCCTGCCTGTCTTAAGTGTGGACACAGTTCTAGAGGCATCTACTGATGGACCCTGGAGGACATCTGTACTGTCTTGCATGGCTTGTCCTTCAGAGAAAGTCACTGCTGGTTAGCAGTCAAAGAAGGGCTGATTTCCTCAGTCAAAGGTGAAAGGGCAATATTTCAAGACGTGGGGAGGAGGGTAGAGTGATGGCTTCTTCAGGTGGGATAAACACTTGAGAATCTGAGGGTTCAGAGTTCTCAGCTTCCTTAGGGTCCTCCCACAAACCCCCATCCCAAGTTACAGGGTCCCATTCTTTACCGATTAATGCCCCTCGTTTAATTGCTAAAGCGCTCTGAGGCTGGGACTTGAATGTTCGCTGTAATTCAGCCAACATTATGATGAGGGCTTTAGTTTGATTTTCTGCGGCTTGAGTTATGTGGCTGCTGGAAAGAAGGTTTGTTTCTAGGGCACACTTAGAAATTTTAGACCAGTGGTTCTCAACCTTTCTAATGCTGCAACCTTTTAATACAGTTCTTCGTGTTGTGTGATCCCCCCAACATAAAATTATTTCATTACAACTTCATAGCTGTAATCTTGCTACTCTTATGAATCATAATATAAATATCTGCTATCTGACCCTGTGAAAGGGTCAATAGACTTCCAAGGGGGTCACAACCCACAGACAGAACTGCTGCTTTAGACTGTGCACATCTGGAACAGCTCAGTTTTATCACTAAATTCATTGCTGTCGTTCACCATATTCAGAGATGCTAGAAGTTGGTCAGTTTCATTGCCGAGATCATCCCTATATTTGTCAGTTTATCCACAGATGCTAGAAGCAACTGAACAGCAGCCTGGTGTTTTTTTTTTAATTTTTTTTCCCCAAAATTGTTAAAAGTTTCTTATATAGATCACTAAATCTGTTATTTGTTATCTCACAGTTGGTGAATCAGGATAATCAAATGCATTTGTCACCTTAAGTGTATAAAATAGTTCGCACCAGGGGCTTTCAGTACTCTTGGAACTCCCAGGAGTTTGGTATTTGTAGGTATTGGTCATGGAAAAGACTATTCCAGATACTTACAAGATTCATCTTTATACTTCTGTTGCTCTAAAACCAGGTCTAGACAAAAAGTCCAAAAATCTTATATTTAAAGTAAATAAATAAAATCATTAGGCCAACTATTAAGTCAGGAACTATCTCTATGCGCACACATGTGTACATATGACATCTCTTTGTTTATCTCCCTCTGTGATTCAGCCAGCAGAATGTGGCATATGCTTCATGAATTGACATGGTCTTGCCATCTTCTCTTTTTCTGTTTCCAAGGGACTATATGCCTGCCTCCCTGAATCTTTGCATCTAAAGCAAGAGACACTGCATGGCTTCTAGGTGGATGGGGGGACTTCAGCCTTTGATCCCTGGGTCTCCCAATCTGGCACATACACAACCACTTTGGAAGTTTTACTCCTTTGTCTGTGGAGAGACTCAGCATGTGGTTGTCCTTAGGAATGGCGCAGAGGTCTTTATCAGCTTTGGGAAGAAAGACTTGCTGAAAAAAATAAAAAATGATTGGAGCGGTTGTCGCAGTGACTGTCGGGAGGGTGTTGTTGGTTTGTTTGTTGGTTTGTTTGATCTTTGCACCTCAATACTTTGATGTAATCTTTCTTCCTTTCTTCCATTTTTTCTTCCTACCTTCCTTCCTTTCTTATTTTTTGGTTTTTCGAGACAAGGTTTTTCTTTGTAGCCTTGGCTGTCTTGGACTCACTCTGTAGTAGACCAGGCTGGCCTCAAACTCGAAGAGATCCACCAACCTTTGCCTCTCCAGTACTGGAATTAAAGGCATGCACAGTCACACCCTGCAAATATAAAATAGCTTTTCTTTAATAAATACACTTTTTAGAAACAAGAAAAAAGCATTGTGAGTGTGTGTGTGTTTTAAAGCTAGGAAGAAGTGGTTAAGTTTTGTCTAATGAAATGCAAAATTAGCACCCCAGGCTCAGAGGCACCTAGAAGGGGGCAGGAAAGAGGGGACAAGGTGGGAGGTGAGAAGCCTGGGAGAGGGAGACAACTTTTAAGTTTTCTTCCTTTTCTTTTTAACATTTTTTTATTTTTTAATTTATTTTATTTTATTTTTATTTTTTACAATTTATTCATTATATATATATATATATATATATATATATATATGCCGATTGAAGCCCCTCCCCCTCAAAACTTTTAAATTCTCAGTGACCGCTTGAGTGGTTGGGCCTGCCTAGTTTCTTGAACCTAGAATTCTTCCTCAAAATATATCTCTATTTGAAAAACCTCTCCAAGCAGAAAAAGTTGAAAACCAGAGGAGCCAGCAAATTAGACTGAACAGAACCCAAGTTCCTATTTTTAAAGGCATGTACTTCCTGGGGCCCAGATTCCACTCTTCCTGTCTGAGGTCCTCTGCCAGGATCTGTGTAGTCCAAGGCCAGCAACCGAAGAGTCAGTGCTTGGGGATAGAACGTGAGAGAGCCGACTTCAGAGTACCTGTGGACCTCCTCAGCGGAGGCCTCTCCCCTCCAGCGTCTTCCTTTGAACTTGTTTGTCTGTTACTGTGCTGAAGGTTTTCTGGGTAACTATAAGCAACAGATCTTGTTAGTTCCTCTTAAGATTGCCCACTGCTCCCCACCCTTATTTCTCACCTCCCAGTATCCTGTTTGTCTCCCTGACTCAGTTCCCCTGCCCCACCCCTAACCCCTACCCAGCTGCCAGTCCCCAGCCATGTTTTTCTTCCCTCAGTTAAGACGTTTTAACTTTTTCCATCTTATTACGTCTATCCCGCAAGCATCTCTCCAGTTTTTAATCCAGTGAACCATGTGTTTTTCTCTCATGCAAACGCTTGAGGCATAGTTAGGTCTGATGTTTGTCTGCTCCTTCCCTCCCCTTGAGATATAGAACATGAAAATGAAGGGGACGAGGAGGAAAATGTGGAAAGAAGGAAATGTGGGCAGTTATGGTTTAGGCCTCTATGGAGGCTCTCTGCCCAGCTGTCAGCCCAGCCACTCAGCTACTCCACGGGTGTTCTGATCCCCCCTTCCCCGGCCAGTTCATCGTCTGATGGCTTTGTTTGGAGGCAATGGGAAGTTTCAGAGCGGGCCGAGCTGGAGGAAGTGGTGTTGGAGTGTGGCTCTGGGAGCTTTCTCTTTGTGCTCTCCATCCTGCGCTGTCTATGAGGCGCTGACTCTGCTCCTTCACACCTTCACCCTTGACTCAGCCTTGACCCAGATCCTCAGAGAACCAGGGGACAAGTGTCTGCACTGAAACATGTAAAGCTGCAGCAGAATATAGAGCTGGGGGCCGGAAGAAATCTGTCCCTGTATGTCCTCTTTCTCAGGAATGTGTTGCCGTTACAAGAGTCTGACTAACATGGAGAAATTTGAATCAGGCACAGGATGTCTTTAATGGCTCTGCCTTTCTGAAGTTATCTGCTTATGACAGGGCGAGAACTATATAACACTGTGTAGCTGTGTCCCCATCAGTATAATATTTAGTTTATTAAAATTTTTAAACATTTATTGAGAGAGAGAGAGAGAATGCTATGGTGGTCTTGTGGAGGTCAGTGGATAACTACAACTTTTTGGAGTTGGTTTTCTCCTTCCACCATGTGGGCTCAAGGAATCAGTCTGAGTTCCTAAGGGCTGGCAGCAAGCGTCTGCATCTACTGAACCTTTTCAGTGGCTCAGTTTGTTAGCTATTAAAGAATATTTTAATAGGGCACACGGCACATACCTGTAATCTCGCCACTAAGAGGCTAATGCCATGAGTTCCATCCAGCACAGCCAGTGAGTCCAAGGCAACGCCATGCCAGAGTGTGAGACCTTGTTTCAAAAAACACCAAAACCCAAAGCAGACAAACAAAGCAAGTTCCAGTGCTGTACCCAGCCAGTGAGCGTATATAACCTGTGTGAAATAATCACCTTGTATTGAGAAGATGTTTATTTCTGCTCAGTTTTGAAGTCCCAGCCTGATACCAGTTGGGTCCTCCCTTCTGGGCCCTTGTAAGGTGGTACACAAGGACGGTTTACCCAGGATTAGGAGGCCAAAAGAGCTAGGAAGGGCTGAGTGCGCCACTGTCCTGCTTGCGGGAATACCCCAGTGCGTGAAAACTTCTCGCTAGCCCAGACTTTCAGAAACGCCACATGTTCTGACAGCATCATCTAGGGACCAAGCCTTTGGCACAAGTGTCTCTGGCGGAAATTCAATCCTAAACTATAGTATGAACTATGTGGACTTGGGCTCAACTATTATTCTTTTTGACATTGTTATGGAAAATGGGTCTATTAGCCATATGGAACCTAGCTCTTCAAAATGTTCAAGTTTGTAAGAAATATTGTGGTGATCTGAATAAAAATGGCCCCCATAGGCCCAAAGGGTGTGGCACTATCAGGAGGTGTGGTCGTGTTGGAGTGAGTGTGGCCCGGCTGGATGAGGTGTGTCACCGTGGGGTGGACTTTGAGGGTTCAAATGCTCAAGTCAGGCCCAGTGTCCCTCTCTCTCTTCCTGCTACCTGCTGATCTGAGCCAAATGTAGAACTCTAATCTCCAGCACCATGTCTGCCTGCGTGTCACCGTGCTTCCAACCGTGGTGATAAAGAACTAAACCTCTGAACCTGTTAGCCAGCCTTAATTAAAATGTTTTCCTTTGTAAGAGCTGTAGTGGCCATGGTCTCTCTTCAAAGCAAGATGACACCGACTAAGACAAATATTAACTGCTTTGATGAATAGCAGGATTTGGAATAATTCGCTCTCTAGAACAAGTGAATAAATAATTCTGCACAGTTGTCACAGACAAAAAATATACTTTTAAAGGTCACAGAGGAGGATTCTACAGCCAGCCCTGAAGATACCTGATAAAACAGGGTCAAATGAAAGGGGAGGAGGTCCTCCCCTATCAGTGAACTTGGAAAGGGGCAGGGAGGAGACCAGGGAGGGAGTGTGGGGTTGGGGAGGGAATGAGGGAGCGGGATACAGCGGGGACACAGAGTTAACAAAATGTAACTAAAAAGAAAAATAAAATTAAAAAATATATATATACTTTTAAAAAGAAGAAAATTTTGTCTCTCAAAATATTTACATTTATTTATTTATTTCCTTTATGTTTATTTCCTTTATTTATGTTCCTTCACTCAGTGCTTTGAAGGCCAAGCACCATGAGAATCCTTCTCACTCAGAAACGGACAGAACAAGCCTTGTTGAGGATTGTCAGCATTTCCCAGGGCAGAGACTCTTGCCCCAATTTCTTTCCCTCACAGGTCTCTAGGCCTTCCCTTTACTGTGGCGTTGGAAAGCATCTCTCCGAGGTCTGAGCTTTGGGGCTTTGCCATTACAAAGTTGTAGCCTTGCTCTAGTAAGTGGTATGGTGTGGATAAGGACAGAATTAAACCACAATTCTTATATTTTTTGGTTTTGAGCCTAGCTTTTAACGGCTGAACATCCCTGGAGCCCAAGTTACACTTCTTAAGATCCTCTTTTCTTCTATACATGGAGGAAAAGTATGCTGAGGTGTTTCAAAAACAGTCCTAGTTGAGCTGCGTGATGAGTTGGCACATACCTTTAATCTCAGCACTCTGGTGGATCTCTGAGTTCTAGGCTAGCCTGGTCTACAGAACAAGCTCCAGTATAGCCAGGGCTAAACAGAGAAACCCCGTCTCAAACAAACAAACAAACAAACAAACAAACAAAGTCCTAGTTGGTTTAGTCTAGTCCATTTGGTCCTTCGACCTGACAAAGCTGCATTGTATACTCAAGCCCAGCGAAGCCTGTGTCTGACACCAACAACGCTGCTGATTATGTTATTTCAGTTCCAGATAACGATCCTTCTGTTCCACTGTCTTCAGAAACCAGGGAAGGAAGGCCAAGTTTACTTAGCTTATTTTAAAGAAAACCTTTCCTGTGTCATTGTTTTTCAAAAGTGTATCAAATTTTCTTTTCCAATCTAAAACTGAATGCATGCCCCCAAAATATTTTAAAATTTGTTTTTAGACTTTAGGTTATGGTATTCTCAACTTGAGTTTTCCAGCTAAATGGACCTCTATCCATTGGTTATATTCTTATGAGGCCAAGGGCTTTAGTTTTTGTTTGGTTTGTGTTATTTATAGCATCTGTATTTAACAGATAGTCCTAAATTATTTCCTTTACTGTAGATTTTTTTTTTTAAATTAGCCTTGCTTTCACAAGGCAAAAAGAAAAAAAAGAAAAAAAAAAAAAGAAAACAGTTTCAGATTCAGAATTGTTCTTCTCCATGGAAATCTTTAGTAAAAGGTAAAAGATTAATATGATCTGAAGAGAAACTGAAGTATGTATATAAATTGCTTTTAAATTTAAGGATCAGTGCTCACAGAGAGAATTTTTGGGCTATCACTGAGTGCATGTTTCTACATATAGATTTGATATATTGTCACATATCACTTCCTTTGGTACTTTGAATTACATTCCTGAAAATACAAACTTACTGCCAATACTGTCATCGCTACTGAAGAAGACAGACGTGATACCCCCACCTCTAAGGCTAAACACCCCTCACTGGCCCCAATTAGCTAGAATTTTAGTTATTGTTTGGATGCCATTTGGTACAAAGAAATGCACCAAGTGTTTCAAGGTGATGTGAAGGTGAAATCATGTGGTCCGGAAGCAACTAGAAAAACACCATGCTAACTTTTTCTAAACGCTCTGCCCTAAATCCAGAGAAGAGAATTCTCTGGTGCTGGGGTGGTCTCCCTCACACAAAGTGGAGCAGTAGAGACTGGCTGCTAGAGGCTGAAGAAAGCGCCACAGGGATCAGTTTCCTCCCTTCTGCCGTCTACCCACAACTGCATAAACATACTCCAGATGATTGCCCAGGCCAGAGGAGCAGAAATCATACATCCAAACCCTGATCTGATTATCCAAGAGAAGCAGAAATCGTATACACCCGAACCCTGATCTGGTTATCTGAGGCAAGTGCCTACTCAATCAGAAAACGAGAGCAAAGAATGGTAGGAAGCCTTGGCAAGGAAGCCTCCATTGTGGTGGTTTAAATGGGATGTTTATTATAATCTCAGGCATGTGATTTGTCCTTAGTTCAGGGTGCTCTTTGGGAAGGTGTGAGGTGTGCCCTTGATAGAGAAGTGTTTACCAGAGGGAGGCTTTGGCATTCTAAAGGCACAGACCCTTCCCAGCTTGTCTTCTCTGCTTCCTGACAGTGTGTTTCAGAGACGTGGGCTTCTCTCAGCAACCAGCCATCATGCCTTCTGCTGTTCCCCATGATGGGAGCAATGGAGTCTTATCCCTCTGGAAACATAAGGTCAAATAAATTCTTCTCTTGGTCAGGGTGTGTTATCATAGCAGCAGAAGAGTAACTGGTGCAGAAGTTGGTACCGGGTGGAGGCTATGGCTACGGCAGACCTGACTCTGTTTTTGTTGTTGTTTGAGGAATGTGGGAGACTCTGAGAGGTTAGATAGAAGCTATAGGTGAAGCTTGGCGGGCCATCCTATAGGAGTCGGGAAGACTGTACCGCTCAAGATGTGTAGACTGTGACACCCAGCTGAGGACACTCGAGAGGGCAGCTGGGCTGGAGACCGATTTCGTGATATGTTGACCAACAATGTAGCTGCTTTCTGCCCGTGTCCTAAGAACGCCTCTGAGGCCAAATTAAAAAGTAATGGGTTAATTTCTTTGGTGGGGAGGTTTCAAGGCAGCCTAATATTGATTCTATTGTGTGGTTATTGGTAATCACGCTTAATGAAAGTCTGAGAGTAAATGGGGCAGAAAGAAATGCTAATGTGCAGTTTGAAGAGAAAAGACACACCAGAAACTCTAATGTTGTAGCCAAGGCTTATGCTAAAAGGGATAAAGGAGATTGGGGAGAGGTCAGATCTTCACTGGAGCAAAGGGCAAGATTCCACCTAGCTAAATTTCCGGCTAGTGGAAGAAAAATGCTCACGTGATACTGGCTTTAGAGTCCTAAAGGAAGCACAAGTA
Source organism: Rhombomys opimus (assembly GCA_010120015.1). Classification (NCBI taxonomy): domain Eukaryota; kingdom Metazoa; phylum Chordata; class Mammalia; order Rodentia; family Muridae; genus Rhombomys; species Rhombomys opimus. The sequence continues at coordinate 960,397 of REGO01000357.1, forward strand.
AAGAGTTATGGAATCCTCCTCCACCTTCTCAGAGAGCGGCTGAGGCCAGACATGGAGCAAGGTAGTCCCTACATGAAGGCCCTAAAAGGGCAAGAAGACCCCAGGAGGCCATTTTGTGAAGCTGGAAGTGAAGTGTGTTGTTTTGTTATCTAGTTATTTTGGAGACTAGATGTTAAAAATGCCAGAACCATGGGATTCAGCCAATAAGAGCTGCAAACTGGGAGTGGGACCACAGAGAAAAAAGTATTTTTCAAACACCAAAGTCAGGAAGGCAGAAAGAGCCAACTAAGCCCTTTGACACTGTACAAGGAGCTGACAAATTTGGTATTTGCCCTACTGGTGTTTGCTCTTGCTTTGCTCTAGTATTTCCTCACTGTGCCTCCATCCCTCCCTGTTAGAATGGCAACAGATACTCTGTACCATTATATATTACAGGATGCAAATTACTTTTTGATATTACAGGGCATTGCAGTTGAGAGATTGCCTTGAATCTCAGAACACTATGGACTTTGAAGCCATGAGGCTGTGAAAGGCTACGGGGACTTTCCAAACTGGACAGAGGCGTTTTGCATTACGATGGCCATGAGACTATGGGCGCCAGGGCAAAGAACACGGTGGTTTGACTGAGCTGTATCCTAGAGTCTCAGACATTTGACTCCGTTGTCCCTGAGTGTCAGTGCTCTTTGGAGTCAGGAGGTGTGGCCTTGCTGGAAGAAGTATGTCGCTGGAGGAAGGTTTTGAAGTTATAAAGCCTGTATACAGATCCCTGTTTGCTCTCTGCTTTTTGCTTGTGTGTAAAGATGTGAGCCCTTCCTCGGCTTCTGCACTCAGCATCCAGTTGTCACGCCTGCCTGCTCTCATGCTTCACTAGGATGGGTTCTTTTCCCAAATGCGCCCTTCCCCCTCAAAGTTGCCTTGGTGATGGTGTTTTATCACAGCGACAGAAAAGTAATGAAAACACCCAGCATGAATCAATTAGGCATCATCCAAAAGCAGGGCCTAGGGTATCGTTGCGTCACTGATACCAAGGCAAGGCCACAGTTGTTGCAGACACAGCATGCCTGCCGATTGCACATACTACTTCAGTTCTGTATGTCCCTTTTTCTTTCTTTTTCTTTTTTTTACTGTGACCTTAAAGGACGTGGGTCTGTTAAGGCTTCTTAGGTTCTTCATTCAGTGCTGGGATGACTCTACTATGTGCCGGAGGCTGGTAGTCAACTCCAGCTCTCCTACCTCCCAGAGCTAGAATTACAGCTGTGAATCACATGCTTGGTTCAACTAAGCTCATTTAACTGTGTTTACTATTTAGACTAAATAGTGACTATAGAAAAACCTATTTCCAAAAATGGTAAAGGAAATTATTCAGTCCAGATCAAAACGATAGCCAGGTGGAACTTTGAAACACAGTGTACCAAAAAGGTAAACATACGGGCAGAGAGAAAAGATTTTGTTGTGTCAGTTTTAAATTTCTTGGAAAGTTAATCGGTTATGTAAAGTAAAATTAATAATGCACTTTTGAGATTTATCAGATATGTAGAGGTAAAATGATTGGTAATATGTTAAAAGGCAGAATGAAGAAACCGTGTCGTATTATTTGACTGTTATGAGTTAAGTGGGTTTATACAGTACAGATAGGCACCAAACCGCACAGGCTGTATATGCCGGTGTTCCCACTGGACAGGCACATCCCAAACTACTCTCGGGTTGAACATTCTTAGCAACCCAGTACTCAGTGAAGTACGATTTGTTTCTCTCTATGATTGCAGAGCTGTGCAAAGTTGTATCTTGCAGCTGGCAAGCATCTTGAGAGAGTATTATGCCACCTCACTGTGGGAAAGAGCAAAATCCCAAATGTAGTTGCTATTAAATGTATACTGTGTTATCAACATCGTAAACTAAAGGTGTAAGTTGTATCATTGTAATTTGTGGTTCTGCCTGTACATACCTGTATGCGCACTGTGTATAAATACTGTGAAGATAAAATTGAATAGTAAAAGGAATTAGTTAATTGAAAATAAGTAGGAGCAACCCCAGCAGTTGGAAGGCAGAGGCAAGAGGATCTTTGTGAGTTTGAGGTTATCCTGGTCTACAAAGTGAGCCCAGGACAGCCAGGGCTGTACAGAGAAACCCTATCTCAGAAAAAAAAAAAAAAAAAATTCACATTAAGTATATAGGCCATATGCATTTGAAAGAAAGACATCTGTTAAAAAGAAAAGATATGTTATACAGATAAAAATTACAAGAAAGCTGGATTGACTATATTAGTATAAGACAAGGCAGACATTAGAAAACAGAACTATTACCAGTAACAACAAGAAACTTTTCATAATAATTGAAGTGTGAATTCCACCCAAAAGATATGACATACGTATCTTTTTGTGCATTCTACACACAGTGCAGCTCCAAACATATGTAGCAAACACTAGTAGCACTGCAGGACTTTTTTCCCTTCAGGGCTGGAGGGTGAGTCTGTAACCTTGCAAATGCATTCTACCACTGAGCTACAAACGCAGCTCCTCATGAAAGGAAGCTTCAACAATCTATTGTTACAGTTTCAGATTTCAACACATTTTGTGTAGTAATCAACAACCAAAGAAGACAAAATCAACAAGCATATAGAAGATCTGAACATCATCAGCAGTCGACTGGATCTAATTGGACTTGCCCTAAAGATGTCTGAGTGCACATTCTTTTCAAGTTCACGTGGGACATTAGCCAAAGGAGACCATATGTTCATCAGGAAATGAGTCTAAGAAAGTTGACAGTGTTACAATCATAGGGTATGTCTTTTTGACCACAATTAATTAAATTAGAAACCAATAGCAGCTATTTGGAAAAATCTCTAAATATCTGGGAACAAAACAGGACACTTCCAAACAACACAGAGATAAGGAAAATAAATCACAAAGAAACAAAATATTTTGAACTAAGAGAAAATGAAAACGTGTGTACAACTTGTGAGATGTAGCTAAGGCAGTGTGTCCAGGGAAATAAGAAATATTAATGCTTATATTATAATAGAAGAATGATCTAAAATCAATAATTTAAAATTTTACCTTGAAAAAAAAGCAAGAAATGAACAAAATTAAATCCAAAGAAAGTAGAAGACACAAGATCACAAATAAAATAAAAAAGAAATGAGAGCAACAATGAAAACTAATGCTGGCTCTTGGAAATGTTCAGCTAAATCAGAACCCTCCAGCTAAACCCAAAGGGAGAGGGCACAAGTTAGTAATACTAGTAGAAAAAAACAAAACAAAACAAAACAAAAACAACTGTGCTATAGGCACCACAGATACAAAGATAATGAAGGAATGCTAGAGATCAATTTATGTCAACAAGTGCTACAGTCTAGATGAATCCATGTATTAGTCTCTCTTCTCTGGCTGTGAGGAAACACCGTGACAAAGGCAAGTTACAGAAGAGAGTGTGTCTGGGCGTGCATGTAACTTGACAGGGATGAGTCTGTCATGGCAGGAGACATGCAGCAGGCAGCAGGCCTGGCAGGAGGAGGCTGAGATTCAGACCTTGAACCAAAAGCACGAAACACCTGCAATCCAGGAATCCTGAGTCTTTTTTTTTTTTTTTT
>REGO01000357.1:969595-985697 GCA_010120015.1 Rhombomys opimus
GGCTTCTCCTTCCCAGACATTACAGGAGTGTGTGTGGTATACATGAGGGCCTGGGTTTAAGAACCTGTACTAAACAACAAGTAAGCCAGCAAGCAAAGCTCCAGGACAGGGCAGACACCCTTTACCTAGCAGCTATTGCTTCCGTGAGTGAATTAAGATGCAATGTCTCTCTATTGCTGACAGTCCTCCTGTGTTTGATGTGCCCTCTGGCTGTCATCTACCTTAAAGGGCCTACTGTTTACGAAGAGGGTGACGTTTCTCATCCTCTCTTAATGATCGTAGCTCCCACAGTCTCTGGGCTGTGCTTCCAGAGCAGAGACCTATTCTCCACTGTGCTCATTTTCCCTTCCGCAAGCAGGAGACCATTACCTGGTCCAGGAGCTGGTCCATGTGTTGTCGAAAGTTTCTAAGTTTCAACCAGATTTTACAGTGATAACCAAACAGCTTATTTTTAGAAAATGCTATACTGTTAAAGCAATATTTTCCATAAGAATACTGATTTCTGGTATGTGCTCCAGAAGTCAGAGAACAAATGGTGATAATATATGCTAAACTTAAATTTAGTGTTCCTACTTTTAAACAATAGGAACTATGTCACTTCAGAGTTCTCCTGTAAAAAGCTAAATGCTTCTTCACTTTAAGAGGAAAGTTCTGGGGCACAGTCACAAGCAGGTGAAGGCAAAGTCAAATTCCTGTAGTGTAAATCACTCAGTGTCCAATATTTGGGATTTACTCATGCTCTTCTGAGCTCCTGCAAGGGTCACTTCTCTGGCTCTGCCCTCTGCAGCACATACAGCTTGTTCTCTAGGCTCTGGCTATTCTTGGTGGTCATCCCATGATACTGGAATCTCCACCCTTCTGGGGTCTTCTACTGAAACCGGGCTTCACTTTTACCAGTATGGTCTAGGCTCTCTTCAAGGTGCCAAGCTTCAACTTCGCTAGGACCCCTTTAATTCCTGGTTTTCGGTTTCCACTGAGGCTGTACCTTCACCGAAGGCCTTCCCTGGCCTCTCACAGTGCCAAGTTCAGCTGCTCTCCATGATCCCTTCATGCCTTCAAAACCAGTACCACCTGGATGAGTCTTATGTGTGCTGACTTTCAGGAAACACTTCCAGAAGATTCTACCTCAGGGATGCTGGCCTCTTCTTATCCACTGCTAATTCATCAGCTCCAGCTAGCCAGCTTTAATCATCCCAGTAAAGCAAAGGTTTCCCACTTCAATGGTGCTGGTCTCTTGTTAATCACAGCTGGCTCTTCAGCCACAGCTGATCAGAACCACAGACTCCCCCACCCGCACCCCAAGACAGGTTTTCTCTGTGTAGCTTTGGCTGTCTTGGACTAACTTTGTAGATCTGCTTGCCTCTGCCTCTCAGGTGTTGGGATCAAAGGTGTGCACCATCGTGCCTGGATCTGCAATTCTTTCTAAACGCTTTTCTTCAAAGCTCCTACTGAACAGCTCACCCAAGCCTTGAATACTCAATGGCTTTTCTTGCCCGAAATTCCCTAGTCCTTCCATAATCCTCCCATGGTCAGGCCTGTCACAGCAGTACCCCACTTCTGGTACCAATTTCTGTCTTAGTCAGGTTACTATTTCTGTGGTAAAACACTATGACCAAAAGCAAGTTGAGGAGGAAAGGGTTTATTTGGCTAATACTTCCACATCACTTGCTTATTGTATGAGTGTTGGAGGCTGGTCTAATGCCGATTACTTTACTAGCACTCAAGATCTGGTTACTACCTGAGCAATACACACATTCTTGTTTTTGTAAACCTGCCTAAAACATTATACCTGATTGGTTCATTAAATGGCCCTATACCTGGGCAGGGCAAAATGGGGTAGGTGTGGCTAAGGTTCCTGGGGTTTTGAGCATGGAAGAATCATGAGAATCACAAGACAGACTGACAGGAAGAGAAGAGGAAGGAGAATGCCAAGATGGGTTAGTGTGGAGAAAAAACCACATGGGCTGGGAGAAAGAACTCCAATAATGGTGAGAAAAGGCCCAGATGAAGAATACAAGCAAGTACCATGGGATTGTGTATGGAAGGTAGACGAGATGAGGAGGATTAAGGTGGATGGCATTGGGTGGGGGTTGGGAGATGGAGATGGATGGTGAGGATATTGAGACAATGTAAGTGAAATATCTGTCCGGCCCAAGGTAAACAAGGGCAATTATAGAATCTAACAGGTGTCTGCGTCTTACTATTTATGATAGCGGGTTAAATAATACCGCCTTGATAATCTTAAGGCTAATAATAAACATTATTTGGCTCAACACTCTTCTTTCAAATGACATTAGCTTGTGTCGGGTTGACATAAAACTACCCAGCACAGGGTTGGTCACTGAGGAACAGGCACGAAAGATAAACAGAAAAGCAGCAATACTGGCATTATGGATCCAGACATACCACAGGCTAAACAGTGGTGACTGAAGGGCTCTGTCTGCCTCTAGATGTGCCTTCCTTGGCTGTAACACGAATATTCTGTGTGTATTTGTGTATGGAGGCCAGAGGTGAGTTTGGGGCATCATTTCTCAGACACTTATTGCTTAGGCCAGGCTCGTTGGCCAGAGAGCACCAGGGAGCCATCTCTGCCTTCCCAACCAGGGGCTTGCAGAAGTACACCACGGTGCTAGCTTTTGACATGGATATGGGGAGTCAAAATATGCTTACACGCAAACACTTGACTGGACAAGTTGTTTCCCAGGCTCTGAATACTAATATTTTAAATGGAAACCAGGCCGGACATGGTGGCCCACACCTTTGATCCCAGCACTCAGGGAGGCAGAGGTTGGCAAGTCAATGTGAGTTCAATGTCAGCCTGGTCTACAGAGCAAGTCCAGGACAGCCAAGGCTACACAGAGAAACTCTGTCTCAGAAAACTAAATATAAATAAAGTCTAGAGATCAGGGGCTGGAGAGATGGGGCTAAACATGGTTGCTCCTCTTGCCGAGGACTGGAGTGTGGCTCCCAGCACCCACACGAGGCTGCTCACAATCTGTAATTCTAGTTCTATGGAATCCAACCTCCTTTCTTGGTCTCTGAGGGCACACACATAAGCATGCTTGCACACACACACACACACACACACACACACACACACACACATACACACAAAAATATATTTTTTAAATCTAGGGATTAGGATTTTGCTATTTGAAAACAGGAAGAACCGCTCACACCAGGCCAGAATGGCACATCTGTAGCCGCGGAGGCATGCCTTCTCCATCACAGAGAAGCCTCCATCTCCCTGTGGTCTCCCAAACCCCAAGGCAGATGGGAACTAACTACTGCCACATACAGTAGCATCTGTTGGCAACTTACTAGGTCTAAACACCTTGGCAAACCATTCTTCCACCCACCCACTATCTGTCAAATGTCAGGAAAAGAAGGCAGGATTGGGTCAGCTTCAAAGTCTCCCCCTCTAGCTCTCTGGGTTTTGCTCCTGACCGCCCAGTTGAACCACCTGGTAGTGAGTGTATCTGGGGTGGAGGAAAAACACCAAAGTGCAAGGCTGTACCAGAGCCTCTTCTCCAGGGCACTGTGCTCGTTAATTAGAGAAGGACCCCTCCCCCAAAAAAGATTTTGTAGTTTTAAAGATCAAAAAAGTCCAGCCAGGTCAAACCCCTGTGTGGAGAGCAGTGCAGATGTGGAGAAAGCAGGCTGATGTTTCGAAACTGGATGCAGACAAAAGAGAGGGTCGGGACTGGCCTTTGATGCCAGGGACAAAGACTGATCAGGGAGGGACAGGGCGGCGGCCACCATGTGCTGTGGGATGGAGGTGTTCCTCCAGGGGTCCTGCTGAAATTCATTCATCGCTTTCACAGCATAAGAAAGTGGGTTTGTAACACAGGCATCCTTATACCCTGGCCTGACTGTTTACTTCTGTCTCAGTCCCTGAGCCCGTGAGCAAAGACTTCAGGCACTGAGAACTAGCAGAAACTTGAGCCAGAGCTTATCTCGTAATGCTGGGGCTTGCATCATATCCAGGGCGTGGTGCTATTTTAGAAGAGGCAAGTTAAATAATTACGTGTTTACAGATTGAGCAAACAATGTGTGTGGCCCAAGAGAGCTCAGGATCTGCTCCCTGAATGCCCAGTGTGCTAACTTGTTCGGCTGGAGGGGGGACTCAGAACTTGCAGGCATCAAACGGTTTAAATATTATATATATATATATATGTGTGTGTGTGTGTAATATATATACATATATATGTATATGCAATGTGTGCTTATATACATATGTATATTTGTGTATATGGGCTTATATTGAATATCTGTAAATTACCTTACATTTAACTGTACTTATTGACAAAATAAGATCTACAGAATAGAGTGGGGAAGCTTAGAGATGTTATACGAGTCAATTAGGGCTAATTTAAGAAGCCCAGGTCATTAAACATCTGTGTACCATTTGTATTATGTATTAGTGCATATTATGTCCACTACTTTATGGTTTTGATGCTTCATTAACAGAAGTTAATGCTACCATCATTAGGTCCACCATAAGCTTCACTCTTTTTAGAAAACTAAATTTTAACTAAGTTATTTGTCTATCTATCTGTCTATCTATCTATCTATCTATCTATCTATCTATCTATCTATCTATCTACCTACCTACCTACCTACCTACCTATGGTCTGTGAATATATGGCATATGAGTGTGAGTACCCCAGGATGCCAGAAGTGGGGGCCAGAACCCTTGGAACTGGAGTCACAGGGGGTTGTGGGTCACCAGATGTGGGTGCTGGGACAGAACTCTGGCTGCCTGTGAGCCATCTTTCTAGCCTGCAAACATCTTTCTTTAGGGAAAAACAAACAAACAAGCAAAACCACAACTAAACAATTATTTGTTTTATTCTCTTACTGTAATGTCACTTTTCCTGGGAGGGGGCGAGCACCATGTTTGATATTGTTTTGGTTTTGTTGTCTCAGGAGGCAGGGGCTTGCTATGTTGCCAGTTGTTTGTTTGTTTGTGTGAGACAGGCTTTCTCTGTGTAACCCAGGCTGTCCTGGAACTCACTTTGTAGACCAGACTGTCCTCAAACTCCCAGAGATCCACCTGCCTCTGCCTCCCACGTGTTGGGATCAAAGGCATAAGCCACCACTGCCCAGCATGGCATCTGACTCTTAAAGTTTATGTGGTCCTTCTGTCTCCGCCTCCTGAGAGGCTGGGACTACAGGTGCTCAGCTGTGTGGTGGTTTTTGTTTTGTTTTGTTTTTGCTTTGGTGATCAAACCCAGGTGCTGACTCTATTTCTCAGTGTGTCAACTACTGTCATACAGCAAAGAGTCAGAAGCCACATTAGTCATGAGCCATAGCTCATATCCTCACCTGATCTGTCTCCTTGGTTTAATGCCCTAGATGATTTCCTCCCCTTCTGTGTTTGCTTTTCAAGGACAGTGCAAGCCATGAGAGAGACCTTCTAGCTGAGGACTTCTTAAGCCCTGTTTGAAACAGGGAGTGTAACTCATCCTTTTAGCTTGATAAGAGACAAAAAGGTGACTGCTCAGGTGGGGATCTTTCCTTTCCCTCTCCATTTTAGCATCTCTAAACCTCAGGAGGCAGATTTTTAGGATTATCTGCCAGAGTTGGGCCACAAAACCTCTGGTGTTCTTAGAAGTGGGTAGCCTCAGGGCTCAGGTGTTGGGCCCCTGCCCATCTTTGCAGTGGCTTTAGTGGGCTGTGTTTCCATTGCCATGCTGGTTTTGTGGACCAGTCTTCCCCTGTGGAGTAGGAGGTCATGTGAGTGCCTTGGCTTCCACGGCCATCCCAGCTGTGTTTGTCACTCTGTGGCTCTGGCTGCTCGGTTGTGGACTCGTGTCCCTGTTCCTCAAGGTGTTATAAAGCCTGTGTGGAGACTTTGGTGCACGTTGAGCCAGGACAGTTCCAGAGAACTTCCTGAAGGATTGCTTCCCTCCTCCTCAGAACCAGGAAGGCCACAGCTGCACCACCCTATGCCAGTCTCGTTTCCTTGTTTATAAAGGGTGAGAAGCAGACAAGATTGCCTCTAAGATCCCTTTTGCTCACATAGTCAGTGATCTAAAGAAGGCTAAAACACATGGTTAGGGCATGCTGGTATATATCTGAATTCCCAAAACTTGGGAGTCAGAGGCCAGAAGGATTGCTGCTTCCAGTTCCAGGCCAGCCATGAACATGATTCGATCCCATCTCATAGACACAAGCGAAAGGGTTTAAACCATGTCCACAGTACATTTAAAGTGCTGCCTGTGTGACTAGCACAGAACAGTCACTGTGTCAATGGTACAAGTCATGATAACAGAAATTTTAGGGCTATGGTCTGGAGATTTGCAATAGATTAGATGCCAGGAAGATGACATTTGCTCCCCTTAATGGGTGGGAAATCCTTGAAGCTGATGATGGGCTGGGCATGCCTGGCACACTAGAAGTGATGCTCAGGGTGTGTTGCTGAGGTGCCCAGGCTCTGATGGGCAAAGCCCTTCATGTACCTGCTTCTAGTACATGATGCTGGAACACACGACTTGGGGCGGAGCATCTCATTATCAGCACAGTCTTGTGACTTGGCCGTCACATGCTGCGTGCAACGAGAGTATATTGATGACGTACTGTTATTCTTGTTTGCCCTAATAGATCTGGGTGTGTCTGATAAGACCGACTCAGCATGAGCAATTCTTTCTCCAAACCTTGATTCAGAGACAGGCATCGGTCTGCAGTTTCGCAGCCCCTGCCGGTTCTCTGCCTCTGTGCACATCTGGATTCTCGGCAGGCCCACCTCAGGTTAGGGCTTCTTGATCTGACCTCTCTGCGTCATGAAGTTCTTGCAGTTCCTTCCAGAATTACACATACAAAAGTGTATTTCTGTATGAGCAACGGCAGGCAGAATAAAGGAATAAAAGAAATGCAGCTGGGAATGGTAACAAACATGTATGTTTGCAGCACTGGGAGGCTGAGGCAGGAGGATTGCTCTGAGTGTGAGGTCAGCCTGAGTTACCAGGTGCTCCAGGTGGCTTGGGTTACAGAGTAAGATCTTGTCTTAAAATGAAATAGCAAAACAAACAAAAATGAATAAGAACTAAAACAAAATGGCAAGAACTGCTGATGAGGATGTTCCTGGCTAGGGAGGAATTAAAATGACTTCATAAAAGTAAGACGTAAAGGTTGAACCCTAACAGAGTCATCCCCAAATCCTTGTTGGCTCTGCAGGGGCAGCACTTCCACACACCCGTCCCTCCAGCGACAAACGGGGTGTGGTTTTCACGGTGTCAGAGCAGCTGTCTAGGACTGAGCCAAGGATGGCCGAGAAGTCTCAGCATCTCTGATAAATTAGTGTGAAGGCTTGGCGCTTTCTTCATCTTTAGAAAGGGAGACTGCTTCCCCCCTACCCCCCAGAAGCTTAAATGTCATAGGATAGTTTCCAGGGAAAGAAAGAAAAAAAAACGATTTTAACGTCAGTGATTTAAAAGTGTAAAATAAAACTTGCATGGTGAGACTTTAAAATTTACTTAAAGAAAAAGGGCTTATTTCCCAGCTTTTGTTTGTGAAGAGAATAAGTCCTTTATTCCTGGTTTTGCTTCTAGGGGCCACAGGGCCACACTCAAGGCTTGGGTCACTCTTCCTCCTCTTCTCCCTTCTTTCCTTCCTGTTCTCCACCCCTCCCCCTCAAAACATCTCTTTCTCTTTCACCCTCACCCTGCACACACACAAATTTTTAAAAGGTACAATCCTCATTCATCACTAATTCAAGGTTTAGGACGCCTAAAAGAGACACTGACCACCATGGATCTGTACGGGGAAAGAAAGTGGTTTTCAGTTGAACCTGATTTTGAATATACAAAATTTCTCTTTTAACCATGGAGCCTGGGGCTGGGAGATGGCTGGGAGATGGCATCCATGTGAAAGGTCAGCGCCCGATGGCAATGTCTATAATCCCAGGGCTAGGGAGAGGGACAGGTGGATCTCTGAGGCCCAGCTGCCAGAAAGTCTAGCTGGGTCTGTGAGCACCAGGTTCAGTGAGAGGTGCTGTCTCAAAGCAGTAAACAGCAACTGAGAAAGAGACCCTTTATCACTGCCTATGCATGCATGTACACACCTGCACTTGCACTGCACATGCGCACGCGCACACACAAGGAAACAAATGACTTATGTATTTATATCCAGACAGATAAATTGTTCAACCTCTGTTGCTATTTAGAGGAGGGGGTCAAAAGCCCAAAGTCCGTTTGTTAGAGAGCTAATAAAATATATGTAAGATGCTGGCATGATGTTTTAGAAACTTACCTTGAATGACACAACTAACAACAATAATGTACCTCAGACTTCTGAGCAGGGGAGGCTGAAGTGATCAGAGGAATGTACTAATGTATCCACAGACAGACATTTAGTGTCACTCAGAATACAGGTGGAGGGTCCCAGGGGGCAATACTGCTCAGATGTCCAGTTTACCAGCGAACTGCATCCACTGGATTTTCAAGGTTAAATCTCAACGTTAGTGTTGAACAAAGAAAACAAGCTGTAGAGCATGCACGAGATTTACTGTGTGTGTTGGGGGGGGTGTGTGTCACAGGCATATCCATTTTATATACATATGCAGTGTGTATATTTGTTTTTAATGATCTGGAGGGAGATACATGGACAGGATGACCATGCAAGGGACAACCTAAGTTTCACCTGTGTGTGCTGGTGACAGGGCCTGTTGATGGCCTCTGGAGGCCTGGCTTTCTTCTACAGAAAGCAGATGGCATTTTGTGAGTGTCCTGCCTTTTTCTAATGACTTCCTGGTAGCCAAGGCCTCATCCAGATCCAGAGAGCTATGTTTCCCCCATGTGTGTATGTGTCTTTAGCTATAAATAACTAAATATATAACCAAAAATGCAGAAACGCTAAAAGAATGGTACAGCCAGCACAGTACGTTTTCAATATTTGAAATTTGCCCTTCACAGTGTATGATGAATTCTTCTACCTCTGACCTCACCCAAAGCCTACGTTTTGAGTCCTGTGCCAATGGCCTGCCAACTACACCTCTGCATGGTCGCAGCTGGGTGCCTGGCTCTGAGAGGTCCAGAGAAGGCAGGAGCTCTGTGACTACTGTCCTTTCTCACAGGAGGGTCCTCCTCCCAGGCTGGGCAAGGAGGCTGTGCTTCCCTTCTGCGGTGTGAAGGTTTCACACGGTGCATTTGTTCTCCACACAGAGTAAGGACAGCTTACCTTCCCAGCCGTCTTCCCCGTCCTCCAAGCAGGGCATTTAAGGTCAAACAGGCTCTGAGCGCACACCCTGTGCCAGCCAGGCTCCACCCAGGGACAGGACTGGAGCCAGATATATGGCCTCAGTTTAATAGCCCTGTAAAGTGTCCAGCCATATTATTATTATTTTTTTTTTAGGCAGAAAATGTTCATCCCTAAGATGAGGCTGCAAAGAGGCATGCACTATTTACAATGGGAATTTTACTTTGTCTAAGGGAAATGGATGTTGTGTTAAAGTTGTTACTCTGGACTTGGTGAAATTCCTGCATAAATGGCTACAGAAGTTAATAGCCTCGGCCAATTAGGAGGGCACTCGGGAACCTTTTGAAGGCTCATCCCTCCCCCTCCCTCGTTTTAATATTCTATTAAGTTTTGTATACTCTAAAGCGTTCTCATGTGAACCACTGGGTGCCGTCATGAGAGAACGCATTCATTTCAGCCCAATGCAACCCACTGCAACCACAGGCTAATGCACATTTTACAGGATCAAAGGCAAACAATAGAATTAGGCATCAGTTTCAGGGACTGGAGGGTAGTAAATCCAAGCTTGCACCAGAGCCCTGGGCAAGATTGGTAGGTTAGCCATTTACAAATCCAATTTTCTAAGCTTACCGAGAAGAGCTCAGGGTGACTTCCCAGACAAACGAACAAGGAGGAAAAGTGTCTACTGCTTTTCTTTTGTTTTTCCAGATCCTGGCTCAGGGAACACTGAGCCAGCCAACGCCAGGAAGCTGATGAGCCTGTGCTGAAGCACTTTCTGCTGAGCGCATCTCCTCTGGACAATTGCCCAGGGTTTTCCAGGCCTCTGCAGTAGGCATTTCTTGAATATTGTCGTGTAACCAAGCAAAGAACATTTACTTAAAGGGTAGAAACTATTGAAAATGTTATGTTTACTTAAAGGCAGGTTAAGTAGCAATCAATACAAGCCAAAACCAAATGGGGATGGCGTCCCAATTAAGTTACTGTGATTTTGTTTACCTTGGTAGCAGAGTCGTAGCTTCTCCAAAGTTTTGATATATAGTAGCACTGTTTTCTAGAAACAAGGCCTGCTTTCCTCTGCTGTCATTAGATGGTTTTCAAAAAGAAATTTTCACTTCAGTCATTTGTCACAGTTTTTTAACACTACCGGACCCACTGGAAACTGTGGTGAAGGAAACCTGGAGGTAAGTCCAGGCCTAGGGGATCTGATGCCATCTTCTCATCTATACCTACACTCATATGTACACAGCCATACACAGACATACATGGTAGGTAAAAATAAGAACAAATCATTAGAAACTATTGCTAATTCAATGTTAAATTTAACTAAGTTTAACTTTTGACACATTAAAAAAGTATATAAATATCACTCCTGCAATTCCTTCCTTCCTTCCTTCCTTCCTTCCTTCCTTCCTTCCTTCCTTCCTTCCTTCCTTCTTTCTTAGTTGTTTTGTTTTTGCTTTTGTTTTGAGATAGGGTTTCTCTCTGTAGCCCTGGCTGTCCCGAACTTTGTAGACCAGGCTGGCCTCCAGCTCACATGCTTCTGTTTCCTCAGTGCTGGGATTAAAGGAGTGCACCACCACCCAGACCAGCAATTGTTTTCTAATAGTAAGTACTAAAACCTGACTGCAAACCATGTTCTTGCTTTGGTGCAGCCTTGCAAGCGGCAGGTGCCTCACCCTCTCTACCTTGAGCTGCTTCCTTCTTCTCTGTTTTGTTTTTCTCTTCTCTTTTAATTCGAGACAGGGTCTTAGTAAATACCTTTCTATTGCTGTGATAAAACACCACTGCCAAGGCAACCTATCCAACAGTGGTTCTCAACCTTCCTAATGCTGTGACCACTTAATAAAGTTCCTCCTGGTGTGGTGACCCCAACCATAACATTATTTTTGTTGCTGCTTCATAACTGTAATCTTGCTAAATTATGGATAATAACATAAATATTTTATTTGCAGAAAATCTGTTATGTGACCTGTGTTAAAGGGTCGTTTGAGCCCCAAGGGGTAATGACTCACAGGTTGAGAACTGCAGCTATAGCAGGAGGAGTTTACTTGGGCTTACAGCTGCAAAGGGTTAGGTTCCTTCATGGCTGAGTAAAGGTTGGAGGAGAAGCTGTGGATTAACATCTTGAACCACAAGATTAAGCAGAGAAAATGAGCTCAAAATAGCATGAGTCTTTAACCTCTGGAAGGCCACCTCCAGTGGCGTCCTTTTTCTAACAAGGCTATACCTCCTAAAAGGTCATCAAGCAATTGATGACCACCAAACAAGGTCATCAATTAGGGACATTTAAATCCTGAGACGATAGGGGACATTTTTCATTGAAAACATTACATTTACTTCCCGGCCCTCATGGTCTTGCAGATGTATGTAAAATACATTTAGTCCAACTTTAACCCCCCCCCCCTAGTTTTTTACAGTTGCAACACTTTGAAAACCCAGGGTTCTAAGTCTCTTCTGAGACTCAAGGCAATCACTTTTCTGTAACCCCCCTGTTAAGCCAAACACAAATTACATACTTTCAACATATAATGGCAAAGACTATACATTAACATTCCAAAAACAAGGAATGGAGGCATAGTGAGTAAATACTGGACCAAAGAAAGCCTGAAAGCCAGCAAGGTCAACTCTAAGTCCTGTGTAGCCCCATGTCTGGGGTCAAAGACTTAGATACTTTACTCTTTCCGTGTTGCCGGCTGTACTGTGCTTCTCTCTCTTGGACCAGCTCCGCTCCCAGGGCACAGCTCTCCTCGGGAGATCACTCAAAGCTCTGGCATGCCCACCATCTTGAGGTCTTCGCTACCACCAGGCTTCATTTCTACAACTTCACACAATGACTGCCCGGGTCTCTCCCTGTGCAGGAGCTCCCCTGCCTCCCCTGGCCTCCGGAGCTGCCAGGAACCACGCAGGAAGATCTCACCGCCTGTTTCCTCATGCATCCTTGCTGCGCAGTCGACACGGCCGAGCTCATCTGCCAGGCTGGGAAGGACTCTGTCCCCTTGAATCACATTTACAGCGGCTTTGTTTGTTGCTCCTTTCTGGAGCAGAAAATTTCTTAGGTGTTTTCCCTCACAAGTGGGACATTTAGGTGAGTGGGATTTTGTCCCAGGGCAGCCTTTCATTCCAGTGCAGAGTAAGTCTTTAGCTAACCTTAATATCTGCAGCCTCTCTTTCAGCACAGCTTTGGCTATGACACGAAGCTTATGAGTGTCCTTTTCCTTTCCAAATAGTACATTTTGGTTCTTCTTCGCCTTCTTCTTCGCTCCCTTCGCCTCCTCCTCCTCCTCCTCCTCCTTCTTCTCTGTTTGCTGTTTTTCACCATAGCCCCACATAAGAGTGATTGCTAATGACCACATGACATGGTCAGTACTAGGCTGTCTTAAAATCTCCTCCACCAAACAGGTTAGACTACTTTTAAATTTAGTCCCAGACATTCTTAGGACATTGAAGAAGGAAGCCTTATTCTTTGTCAAAGTTTCACAAGAATGGTCTCTGTCACAGGGGCTGATATTGCTCTCCTCTGAAGCTTCCTGAGCTGGGCCTCCACAGTCTCAGCAAGCTCCTACTGTGATGGCTCATTAAGCTCTGCTTATAGTGGTCAACTGCTTTTTCTAGTCCAAAGTTCCAAAGTCTTAGTTAGAGTTTCTATGGCTGTAATAACACCATGACTGAACATCAGTTTGTGGAGGAAAGGCTTTGTTTCACTTATTCTTCCAGGTCATATTCTGTCACTGAGGGAACTCTGGGCAGGAATTCAAGCAGGCAGAGACCTGGAGGCAGGAGCTGATGCAGAGCCATGGGGAGATGCTGCCTACTGGCTTGCTCCCCGTGGTGGAACCAGCCTGCTTTCTCACAGCACCCAAAACCACCAGCCCAGGCCTATAGCTGGGCCACCCCACAGCCATCATCAATTAAGAAAATGCAGCACAGCCTTGTCCACAAGCTAATCCGGCCGAGGCATTTACCCAGTTGAGACCCCATCTTCCCAAACAACTTTACCGTGTTGGTGGCATAGTGCCGAGCATAGCTGCCTTCCAAATGACTTTCCCTTGTGTCATGTTGACATGAAATTAGCCAGCGCAGAAAACCTGCATTCCTCCTGAAAACCACCTGGTTGTGTCTGTCACAATAGCCACTCTCTGTTACCAACTTCTGTACCAGTTACTTTCTATGCTATGATAAAACTGTGATCAAATCAACTCCTGGAAGAAAAAGGTTCTCGGCTCTCGGTGCATACTTCCAGAGGTTTAAAGTCCAAGATGGCTGAGCAAAGGCCATGACATCAGGAGCAGGAAGCTGAGGGCTCATCTTGAACTGAAAACATAAAGCAGAAAGAGTGAATATGAACTGCCATAAGTTTTTAAATTCTTAGGGACATTCCTCCTCCAACAGGGCTCTATCCCCCAAATCTCTCAAGCAGTGCCATCAGTTGGAAACCAAGTGTTCAAATGTCTGAGACTCTGGGGAACATTTCTCATTGAAATCGTGACGGTTACCCAGGCTTGCCTTGAACTCCCTGTAGCCTTGGGAGTTCCTGAGCCTGAGATCTTCCTGCCTTCTGAAGAATTGGGGTTATAGGTGTGTACTATTGTTAGATGGTTTTGTGCACTGTGGATTCAGATGCTGATCTATGCACCTAGAGATCTGGCTGCAGTCTGGACATGGACGTTGTCATTATTATTGAAGCATCTCCTGTCTCAATGTTATGTAAAAATTGTTCTCCATCAGCTCTGATCGGTTAATAAAGAGCTGAACAGCCAACAGCTGAGCAGGAGATTTGAGGTGGGACTTGAAATTATAGGAGGCGGTCCCATGTGAAAGAGAGAGAGAAGAGGATCAAAGAGAAAGATCAAAGAAAAGGTCAAGGAGCCATGAGGAGGTTGCCATGAGGGGGAAAAAAAAAGATGGGGTAGGAGCAGTCGGAGCAAGACTAATTTGGCAGGTTAGCATAGTCAGATTCGAATAGATGAATATCTGCCCAGCTACAGTGCTTAAAGCTTATTAATAAACTTGATAGGTCTCTGTGTCATTATCTGGGAGCTAGGACAGACATAGAAAACTCAATAGTTTTAGTTTTATAGTATACCTCCAGGCCTGGCCCCACTCACTTTGACAAGCTTTCAGTCAGCACCCAGCATATCATATTCTTTGTGGTCATATAGTTTGTGTAATGTATAGGGCACTCTGAGTGTGGCAAAGAGGGATTCCTCATAACGGGGCTTGGATCTTGTCTGTGCTGTTTGCCAGCTGTGTGATCTTGGGAACAGTATACAGCCCCTCTGAGCTTGGATGTTACTCCACAAAGCAGAAGTGCTAGTGCTGAATTCACAGTGCTGCTGTGAGGATTAGAGATGTCTGTAAGGCTTATAGAGTTAATGGTGTAAATGTTTAGTAGTTCATTTCTCATATTCCTTCATTTATGCCACCAGCGCAAGTCAATCTGGAGACTAAAATAGATAAAACTGACGTGATTTTAGATGGTGCTGTTTCAGCATTAGAATATTTCTGGGCACTCCGTGTTGTGTGTCCTTTGCACATAACAAATTTCTGAAAATATTCTATAACCCAAATAGACCTGTTTTTATTTTGATGACCATGTGACTGACTCTGATATATTTGGAGAACTAAATTACACACAGAAGAAAGTTGGCAATGAAACACCATGGCCAAAAAGCAAGTTGGGGAGGAAAGGGTTTATTCAGCTTACACTTCCACACTGCTGCTCAACACTGTAGGAAGTCAGGACAGCGACTCAAACAGGGCAGGAACCTGGAGGCCAGAGCTGGTGCAGAGGTCATGGAGGGGTGCTGCTTACAGGCTGGCTTCCCCTGACTTGTTCAGCCTGTTTCCTTATAGAGCCCAGGACCACCAGCCCAGGGATGGCACCACCCACACTGGGTTGGGCCTTCTCCCATCAGTCACTAATTAAGGAAATGCCTGCCAGTCGTGATGGCACACACCTGTAATCCCAGCACTCTGGTAGGCAGAGGCCGGTGGATCTCTGTGAGTTCAAGGCCAGCCTGCTCTACAAATCAAGTCCAGAACAGCTAAGGCTATACTGAGAAACTCTGTCTTGGAAAAAAAAGAAAAAAAAAAGAGAAAAGAAAAGAAAGAAAGAAAATGCCTTGTAGCTTGATCTTACAAAGTTATTTTTCAAGAAAGTTTCCCTCCTTTCAGATAACTCTAGTTTGTGTGTCAAACTGTCAAGACTAGCCAGCACGAAAGTCATTTCTGAAAAGCCAGCTCTACCTAGAAGGTGTTCTCCATAGGAAGAAAGCAGGATGCTGTTTCCCCACACCCGCACTCAGCATTTTAATCAACTCATGAGGAGAAGAATGTGGATTCACTTTTTCTGCCTGAAGCTTCCTGTACTCAAGTTTGGACTTCAGTCTTAAATCTGGCTTCCTTCAGTTGAGCTTTGTTGTGTACTTGGCCCATGCCCACCCCAGAACCTCCCATGGCTGAGCAGCACCTGACTCTTCCAGGCCTCGGGTGCCAGGCTGATCCTCGGAATGTCCGATGAGATGCAGGAGGCAGCCTTACAGTGTTGCAGTTTCTGCTGTAGTTTTTTTCTTTAATTTGTATTTTTATTAATTACAGTTTATTCACTTTGTATCCCAGCTGTAGCCCCCTCCCTTGCCCCCTCCCAATCCCACCCTCCCTTCCCCTTCTCCTCCCATGCTCCTCCCCTAGTCCACTGATAGGGGAGGTCCTCCCCTTCCATCTGACCCTAGCCTGTCAGGTCTCATCAGGACTGGCTGCATTGTCCTACTCTGTGGCCTGGTAAGGCTGCTCACCCCTCAGGGGGAGGTGATCAAAGAACCAGCTACTGAGTTCATGTCTGAGACAGTCCCTTTTCCCATTAATATGGAACCCACTTGGGCTACATCTGTGCAGGGGGTCTAGG
>REGO01000357.1:986612-1025614 GCA_010120015.1 Rhombomys opimus
GAACCCATACAAGTGTCGAGCAAAATTGCCTGACCGGGCCAGCAAGATGGCTCAGTGTGTAAAGGTACTTGTTGCAGTTTCACTACCAGAGATCAATTCTGGGGGCCCCCACAGTAGGAGACAACCAGCTTCCTCAAGTTGTTCTGTGATCATACGCCCACTGCCCCTCCCCCGTGGCCGGAACAAAAAAGAAAATGTAATAAAGACTTAAAAAATTGGTGTTCAGGGCCAAGGCTTTGTCTGTGGCATGTGTGATTCAGGCCTCTAATCTTGGCTTCTGGGGTTCTGCTCCCTACACACACCCCAGGCAACTGTGGATTCCTGAAGGACATGAGTTATTTGAGGCAGACATAGCAACAGTCTGGGCTCAAAGATCATTGCACGTTTGAGGCTAGCCTGCTCTTCATAGCAAGACTCTGTCTTAAAAGGATAAAAAGAGGGAAAGAAAAAAAAAGGTTCAGCTGTTATGAGCACTGGCTGCTCTTCCAGAGGACCAGGGTTCTGTTCCCAGCACCCACAGAGGACTCAGAGCTGTTTGTAATTCCAGTTCCAAGGGGCTCTATACCTTTTTCTTCACAGAGCTGGGTGGAAAGTTGTATTAGAGATGAGCAGAATGCACTGTTGGTGCGCTTTTTTCATGTCTTAATGTTTGTTCTCACAGGAAAACAGGAGCCTCCCAGGCAGGGATGCTGTAAAGAGTCTGAAGAAAGGCCTCACTACTGAGAGGTCAGCAGCATAGCCCTAGGCAGACCTGGGCTCTGGGGGAAGGACTGTTAAGTAGGCTGAAGGAGGGAGAGCCAGGAATGGCCGGAAGAAGAAAGGTGACTCCCGAGGCCTTGGGCCAAGAAGGGTTTTGGACAGGAAAGGGGGCTCATAACAGGGCACACTTGACAGGAATTGTTTAAGGCTTTAAACCTTTGCCAAGTAACACGAGACACGCTCTGTAAGTATTTTAGCTATATATAGGGTGTAACCTGAAAATGCCTCCTTCTGCAGCACTCGTGCTTTTGAACTGACAGTGCCTCCCTCCTGGGAGGATAGAGTAGGGGGAAGGTCCTGCTAGAGACAGACAAAAGTAGGGGAACACTGCCTTTGAAGAATTTCCTCCCTTTTCATGCCTGGGGTGTAACCAGAGACCAGTGTCAACAAAGAGTCTGGCTTGGGAAAGCTTTTGTGTGCAGCTCTCTTTTTGGGGGCGTGACTCCCTTTTTCAGAGGTCAATGAATTGTAAATTGTATAAGTTTATGTGCTCCTGAACTCTGGGGGAAGGGGGGCTTATGAGAGGGTGTGGGTGGTGTCACTCAGACATCCTGGAAACTTGCTCTATGTAAGACCAGACCTGGCCACAAGAGATCCTCCCACTTAGAAGAACAGCAGGAAATGTGTGTGGGTTTGAATGTTCACATCTGAGTTTGCCCTAGCAAATAAATCCCTATTAAAATTTGAAAGTAAGGTACTATAGCAAGTTTGGAGGTGGCAAAAGCAATAAAGTCAGGGTATTTGGTATGACTGATTGCATTCCTGCAGTTAGAACTATTTGTATGCCTCTCACAAGCACCTATTCTGTGCTGTACGCCCACAGGTTGGGGCCAGGTTTCAATCACTGTGTGTATGTGTGTGTGTGTGTGTGTGTGTGTGTGTGTGTGTGTGCGTGCGCCTCCCTGAGATAGACATCTCCATTGTTTCATTCCTTATTCATTGAGAGTCTCTAAGGGAACCCAGAGCTCACTGAACCGGCTGGAGCTTAGTGAGGGAGCATGTCCTGCTTCCCACTGAAGGTAGCTCTGGACCGAGGGGTGGGGAGGGACAGTGGTGGGGGAACAGTTGATGGAAGCCCGAGGTTGCAGACCTGGGGGCCTTGTGGGTCACTGCAAAGTCTGAATTTTCTTGTGGGTGAGATGGGGAGCCTCTAGAATGTCTTTAGGAGCAAGACAGACATTTTGGCTGCTGTTTTATAAATAAATCTGAGGGTCAAAGATGGAAGCCGAGAAACCGGATACAGCGATCTACGCAAGAGGTGATACTGGCTTGGTCTAAGGATTTTCCGGATTTGAAGTATCGGGAAGGAGGGCTGGCAAGATTCCCTGCTGAGTGGAAGTCTAGGCCGTAGAGAAAGGCGAGTCCGCACCTTGTCCCTGAGCAGTCTGAGCAGGGAGACGGGTGAAGCCTGACCCTACCTGTGGCTTTAGCACCATGTCACTTTCTCCTGGTCACTGTCAGCAACCCAGTTTCACCCAGATCTGGAAAAGAAAGCCAGAGCAACAGTCAGGCCAACATGGTTAACTCATGGTCATTCTGGGTAAAGAGAAGCCAAGGAGTGTGGCCCCGGCTCTGTGCTTCTTCCTGCCGGCTCAGAAGGAATTTGGGGGTAGCAAAGGGAGATCAGTCCAGAGAGAACTGTGGGAAGAAGTCCTGGCTTCTGCGAGCAGAACAGCATCATTATTCTTCCATCTTTTCATTACTTCAACACTTATTGAGAGCTTTTATGCTAGTCTATCCTTCCAGGTGCTGTGCTCAAAGTTGAGTAAAGTCCTGCTGGGAAGAAATTCGTGTCATATTCGCAAATGATGGATGTGCAGGATGCTTTGGTGGTCCAGACTGACAACCTCCTTTTGTTTCCGCCCTCATCTCTCTCTCTCTCTCTCTCTCTCTCTCTCTGTGTGTGTGTGTGTGTGTGTGTGTGAGAGAGAGAGAGAAAGAGCTAAGAAGTTACTTGATGGTTTGTCTGGTGCACCTCAATTCCTCATTTCTGCAGCCATGTGACCCTAATCTCTGGTTACGGACAATTTGAAGAATCTTAAGGTGTTAAACTCAGAGAGTCCCCAAGTTAAACTCTTTGTCATCAGCATTGGTAACCACTCACTTAACCATTTTGTAATCTTTCTTGTCCACTAGTTCCTTCTGCTAAGGAACTTTTCTAGTTTCATAGCTGTTCATTTTCAGAAGTCCTCTGGGTTATTCTTGTCTAAGGCCCAGACTTTGGAGAAAATCCTACTTCTGCTTCTCTGTACCAGTCTTACCAACATTTTACAATGTGAGGTCAAGGGAAGTTGAGTAATTTGTCTAAATTCACCTAAGTAGGGAAGAAGAAAGCAGGCCCTTGGAATTTACACCCGAGATTCCACGTTCTGACTGGTATGGTCTTATCGAATACATCTGTGCAAAACTCGCGTGGTAAAATCCTAGGCGGTAGCATGTAGTAGGGGAACTCTGTGAGGTGACTGGGCCACCAGGATGGGACCCTTACGATTAGGACTGGCGCCCTTTAAACCAAAGAAACCAGAGTGCTGCCCACTAACTTTACCACGTAGGAGCACAGTGAGATGGCACCATGAGCAGTGGCAGAGTGCCAGGGTCTTGACCTGTGACCTGCTGTCCTTCTGAAGTGTAAGAAAGACATTTCTGTTGTTTGTTGCCTGCCCTCGGTGTCTTATGATAGTGGCTCTCATCTGGAACAGTCATAACATTTTAAACTCAGACTTTTCCTTCTACTTTGTTTTTTCGAGACAGAATTTCTTTGTGTAGCCTTGGCAGTCCTGGAAACCACTCTGTAGACCACACTGGAACTCAGAGAGATCCTCCTGCCTCTGGGATTAAGGGCCTGCACCACCACTGCCTGGCCAAATTCAGAGTTTTCTAAGAGGGAAGACAAAATACTGCCAAGTTGCTTTAGCTTCTTTCCAGTTTTTTTTTTTTTTAAACTAAAGGTCCTGTGTGTCCTTTAGTCCACGCTCATTTCTGCCCCTAAAGTATTTTAAAAGTGAATGTAGTTTGCTTTTTCAAATCTAAAATCTCATATATGAGCTTTTGTGATCTATGTCTGTATTTTAATTAATTAGCTAGTTAATTAAAGTGTGTGTGTATCTGGTCTCTCTCTCTCCCTCTCTGCCTGTATATGCCATGGTATGAAAATGGAGATCAAAGGATGACAGCCTTTGGGAGCCCATTGTCTCCTTCCACCATGTTAAGGCAGGATTTCCTTGTTTCTGCTGCTTTGCTGATTGTCTTAGTGTTGTCTTGCTGTGAGGAGACATCATGACCACAGCAATTCTTATAAAAGAACCATTTGATTGGGGCTTGCTTATAGTTCAGAGGTTTAGTCCATTTTCATCATGGCGGGAAGCATGGGGCATGCTGGCAGACCACAGTGCTGGAGAAGGAACTGAGAGTCCTATATCTGGAGCTTCAGGTAGCAGGAAGAGAGAGAGCCTCTGGGCCTAGCTTGGGCTTCTGAACCTTAAAGGCCACTTCCACACGAAAACACTTCCTCCAACAAGATCACACCTACTCCAATATGGCCACACCTTCTAATCCTTTCAAATAGTGCCACTCCCTGCCGACTAAGCATTCAAATATAGGAGCCAATGGGGGCCATTCTTACTTAGACCACCACATGGGCATTCCCACCTAGCTTCAGGGAAATCCTTCTGTCTCTGCCTCACTGTACTAATGCTGGGATTGCGGTTTGCATCATGGCATCTGGCTTTTCCTGTAGGCTCTGGGAATGGAACTTGGGTCATCAAGTGTATGTGGCTACATGTTTTTATCTGCTCAGCTATTTGGGGGGCTTTATGTCTGTGGTTTTTTGTTGTTGTTGTTTTAACTCATATAGTTTAGTCTTCTTGCTTTATGTGTGTGTGTATGTGTATCTTCTCAATCTATTTATTTGGTTCAGATATTTGTATTGAAACAAATAGTTTGGGCAGATACCTTAGTGGCAGAATACTTTGCATATAAGCATAAGGCCCCGGGTTTGGGTCCTCCTGCTAAAAAAAGTTATATACAAAATTAGAGTTTTAGGATAACGTTATCCTTCACAGTGCATCTATTCTTGGGTCTACTGGGTTTCCGTGCTAGTTTCTGGTATCTGCACAGACCACGAACAGGGCTTCCAGTTGAAGTAGGGCAATAGGCCCAGACAAGGCCCTTCAGTGCAGCTGGGATCACAGACATCAACAGGCTATAGCATAGGCCACAGACATGGGCCACAGACATCAACACAGACCCAGCCACAGTAGGACCATGGACATAGACATGGCCCTTGGCAGCATCTTGAGTCCAGTCATCACCATGGCCCCCGGTGGCGACACAGGCCACCCAAACCATTGTGGCCCCCTGTGGTAGCATGGCCCATGACCATCAACATGGCTTCAGGCTGCATCACAGACCATGGAGATCTGTGTGGCCTTCGATGGTTGCACAGGCCATAGATATCAACACAGACCTGGCCATGTTAAGATCATGGACGCAGACATGGCCCTCTGTGGCAGCACGGACCCGTAGCCTCAGGTGGCAGTACAGGTCATTCAGAACAGTACGGTCCTTGGCGGTAGTACAGCTTACAAACATCAACATGCTTTCAGATAGCACTGCCAGGGACCTCCGCTTGGACTTTGGTCCAAGTACATCACGGTCCATGTATGTCAACTTAGACCTTGGCTGTAGCAGGACCTTGGACCCAAACACGGCCCTTGGCCACAGCTTATAACCAGATACTACCACAGTCTTCAGTGGCAGCTCCGGCAGCTGCTCACATCAGTCCTGTTGCAGCAGGATCCACAGACATCAATATGGACTCAGGCCTGTAAAAGTATCTTTTACTCTCCTGAAGTAATTGTCCTCTTGGAGGCTTACTCCCTCCATCTGCTAACCTAGGTCTCATCCTGGAAGCTTCTAGCCTCCTAACACTCTAACCTTGGCCTAGAATGTTTTCAGCTTCTGAGATTTACTGCTGAATAAGCTCACCTTTCTTGTTCTTACTGAGCTCTGGGCTGACTAGCTCAACTCAGCTGTTCTGGCTCAAACTCCTCTCCCAGCTGACTTATACAATCTGGCTTTTCTCTCAGCCTCTGAATTGCTCTGCTTGGCCTCAAACTAACTCCAGCAATCTTCTCTATGCTTCTGGCTTCTTCTTCTTCTTCTTCTTCTTCTTCTTCTTCTTCTTCTTCTTCTTCTTCTTCTTCTTTTCTCTCTCTCTCTCTCTCTCTCTCTCTCTCTCTCTTTCTCTCTCTCTCTGGCTTGTTCCATCTTCTCCTATGTCTAGCTTGTTTTCTCTCTGTTATTGTCCCAGTAAAAACTGCTTCCTCTCTCCCTCATTGCCCATTGAGTAGCTTCCCTTTCTTTTCTCACGAGAGTTGGCCGTATCCTGTTCTGTCAAGTCTTTCTCTAATTTGTCACTGTTTCTACTACTCAGTTAGACATTACTTACAAACATGGGTGCTTCCTTCTATAGACTATCTTTAGCTTTTGGGATTAAAGGCATGTACCACCACACCTGGACCTAAGCCCACCCTCCAGTGACACACTTTAAAGTCTATATTGTATGCATAGCTGTGTATATAGACATACACACACAAAATCCAAAACTGATTAAAATATGTGTGTTTTGCAAGCAACTTTCAAAACTCTTCTATTGATTAGTTCAAAAAGCTCAGACTACTATTTAGGATTAGACCTTGAATCCAGGTGTGTTGGTCATGTCTGTAACCCCAGGACTCAAGGAATGAAAGCAGGAGAAAGGGGCATAAAAGACATCCTCAGCTGCATCGGGAGTTCCAGGCCAGCCTAGGCTTACAAAAGCCTGCCTGAAAAAACAAAACAAAACAACAATAACAACAAAAACAACAAGACAAGGTTAGGACTTGAAATTTCCTTGTAGGCTTTAGCACTCTGGATGAGTAAGTAGGTCTTTATCTACAACACCACCCCGTAAGCAAGTTAGGGAATGCCTTAGTTAGGGTTTTATTGCTGGGAAGAGACACCATAACTAGAGCCACTCTTTATTTAAAACAGCAGACGCGCAATTCTGCCCCCGCCCCTTCCTTTGGCGCTCTAGGGCCCATGGCTGATGCTCATGTGAAGCAGGTGAAGATCAAGACCTGCCTGGTGCAGCGATTGGTTAAAGAAAAAAAAAAAAACGATGTTTTCTTCAACAAGAAGAAGAGGTTGAAAAATAAAGGCTGAAGATTGTGAAACTGTGCCATTAAGAAGCAGGCAGGGATTCTGCAAGGTCTCGCATGATGATCCCAGCTTGCCAGTGTGGGTTGGAGGCGGCATGTACCGATCTTCTACAGATATTGGAAAGTGAAAAAGACTGGAAGAAGCCGAGGAGTATAAAGAAGCACGCGTAATGCTGGATTCAGTGACGTTAGAAGCCTGGCCTTTTTCCGCAAAGGATGTTTTTTACAGTAAATTGTGGGGTCCACTCCACAGTTCATTATTTTTGACCATCGCTATGGCAATAATCTGAAAACATGGCTCTTTTTATGCAGTTGCATGTATTTTTCTTTGCATAACTTAATGTGTCAAATGAACTCATCTAACTTAAAAACAAACAAACCACCACCACCACCACCACCACCATTTCACTGGGGCTAGCTCACCGTCTCAGAGCTTTTGTCGTCATGGTAGGAATCATGGCGGCAGACGCGGTGCGAGTCTTGATCCCCAGGCAGCAGGGGAGGACTGCCATACTAGGCCTAGCTCGAGCATGTATGAGACCTCAAAGCCTGCTTCCACACTGACACACCTCCTCCAACCAGGCCACACCTACTCTCACGCCACACCCCCAGTGGTGCCACTCCCTAGGGGCCAAGCGTTCACACACAGGAGTGTGTAAGGGCCATTTCTACTCAGACCACCACAGGGAGAAAAGGTTTATTCTCCACTGCCACAACACTGTACACGTTTGAAGGAAATTAGATAGGAACTCTAACAGCGCAGGACCCTGGAGGCAGGAGCTGATGCAGAGGCCATGGAGGGGTGCTGCTTACTGGCTTGCTCATCATGGCTTGCTCATCATGGCTTGCTCAGCCTACTTTCTTATAGAACCCAGGACCACCAGCTCAGGAGTAGCACCAATCAGAATGGGCTGGGCCCTTCCCCATCAATCACCAATTAATAAATGTCCTACAGCTGATCTTATTGACATATTTTCTCAGTTGCAGTTTTCTCCTTTCAGATGACTAGCACTTGTATCAAATTGATGTAAGACTAGCCAGCACACGTATTACTAGATTATAAAATCCAGGAACATAAAATTTGTGCTTATCTTATTTACCAGTAGCACATAGAGTCTGGGATAGCATGTAGCAATCATTATTCATTTAACATTTACTAAAGGGTTAGATTATATGTCTCAGAGTAGGATGGACTTGGTGTAGTAGCCCTCCTCCAAGATGGTCTCCAACAACCCAACATCCTCATATTCATCCCTTTGTGCAGTTCCTGGATCCCTGCATTTCGTAACAATGTGTTTGCTCTTTTCAGGTGCTTAGTTTGGGGTCATTTGTTACTCAGTGATAGAAACTGATACACTTAGATTTTAATGACAGTATCAACTGTTATTTACAATGCATACATAGAATTTAATTTCTGGGGCTTGTTTCCTGTCTTTTAAAATGGTTTTGACATTTATTTACAGTGCTGCTGAAGCCCGAACCCCAATATACAGTAATTTCTTAATGCTTGCTTTACTTTTATAGTGATTATGATTAGGTAAGTACATTTCTGTTCTCTGCCAGGATACCCTGTGACACTTCAGGCTCAGAACAACAGAGTCAAATGACTAGATCGTACTTTGGAAACCATGAATCAAATCAAATCTTTCTTCCTTTTTTCTGGGTTATCTCAAGTATTTTGTTCCAGTGACAGAAAGCTGACCAACACAGTGTTAGTCAGATGTTAGGCTAGGTCCAAGGGCCACAGTTCCTCGCCGATGGTGTGATCCTGAGGGAAAGCTACCAATGTTCTCCCACATGCTGTGTCGCAAACTCGAGATGTTTGGGGAGTTAAGTCTATTCAGTGAACCTTTGACTTAGGGTATTTTTAACTTCTGTGGGTTTATTGTGATGTAACCTGATGTAAGTCAGAGAGAATCTATATTTATGTTGGCTCTCTCTCTTCCTTCAGAAGCTTTGTAAGCTGGGCAGTGGTGCACATGTCTATAATTCCAGCAGTGGGAGGCTGAGACAGCTGGATCTCTGAGTTCCAGGCCAGCCTGGGCCTTTTCTCTCCTACTCTGTCTTAGTTAGAGTTTCTACTGCTGTGAATTGACACTCTGACCATGACAACTCTTATAAAGAAAAATATTTCATTAGGAGCTGGCTTACACTTCAGAGGTTAGTCCATTGTCTTCACGGTGTAAGGCATGGCGGCCCACAAGCAGATTTGGTGCTGGAGAAGGGGCTCAGAGTTCTACATCCAAAGCAGAAGGCAGTGGAGAGAGTGACACGGCTGGCTTGAGCAGCAAACCTCAAAGCCCACCCCGTGACACACTTCCTCCCACAAGGCCACACCTACTCCAGCCTAATAGTGCCACTCCTTATGAGCCAATGGGCCATTTTTATTCAACCTGCCACACTCTCCTAGTCTGTGGCCTATGGTTCTCTCAAGGTGATTCAGGTAAAGCTCAGCTACAAATGTCACCTTCCTAGAGAGGATTTATTTTTAACCTCATCAAGCTATGTTCTATCACATTTCCCACTTATCTAATTAATTATTCTCTTTACCTCCCTTATTATGTCCTAAAATTGCCTTTTTGCTTTTTGGACAATTCTAGTATGTGCTCCCTAGTATGTTTCTTTGTTATCTCCAGCATCTGGAAAGGTGCCTGGTATGTGGAAGGTGTTACTAGACAGTGCTGGTTGGAAATGTGGGTGTTTGGCTTTGGATTCTTACTTTATTACTTAATCCTTCTGGGGAAATGAACAATGGCAGAAAGGAGCATGGTAGCCTGGGAAACACAGATCCTCCAACCCTGCTGCCATCTCACCTGTAGTAGCTGCTGGAATTGGGCCTGCCTGGCAGGGGGGCAGCGAGGGTTTGTCTGTTCTCTCCCCTGCTCCCTGATGTGCTTTGACAACCTTGATTACCTCACATGACTTCTCCACACACGGTTGCTGGCCACCTAAGCTGAGTCGCCCTTAGGCTCAAGTCCCACCACTCAGCCTTGGCACCTGAATTTGGGAAGCTGGAATCCTTACAGTAATCCGGGATGCTGCCATGAGCCACACACACAACCGACAGGGCCTTCACTATGGAATTCAGGATCAACCTCACCATGTAGCCGCTGGCTTGGACTGCCATCTGCATGGATCTGGTGGAGGATGTTCTCCACAGGACAGTGGAGAGGCCTGAGGTGATGCTCCATCTCTGCAGCACAGGAACTGGAGATGTCTGCAGATCCACTTCAGGATAGCTGTCCTTCAGGTAGGACGTTCTGACCAGACTGACTGCCTTTCCCGCTGCCTTTATCTGTGTGCTCTGAGACCCTGGCACTTGGTGCTGACTTTGTTATTGCCTCTATGCCTTGTTGTGCCAGGAGCACACGCTGACAAGAAGCAAAGGTTGTGGGCGGGAGGCTTGGCAGCTCCCAGTGGGCTCCTTGGCGCTTCTGTTAGGGCCGCTTGCCCTCCTCTGGAATGTCTCTTCGTTCATGTGGGAGCTCAGGTCGACAACTTGTTACACACTCCATGCCAGGCCCTGTCGCCAGTAGGTGTGGAAACCCCCGAGGGCTGAGATGACTCCTGAAACTGTTCCTCACGTGGCGGTGACCCCCAACCATGAAATCATTTCCCCGTAAGGAGGACGTAAGTGTGTAGAGGTGGTCACAATGATGGCGGGGACGGATGGCATTCACTGGCTACTTACTCTACGATGCATGCTGATCCACGGTTTCCTCTGTGGGAACGCGTGTAATTCTCACACTGTCTGTTCACCTTAGAAGGGAAGGAGGCGCACAGAGATGCAGTAGATTGCTCAAGGGCAACTGCCTGGCAAATGCGGAGTCCAGATTCAAGTTCACGGAGAACACGACGGGTTGTGTTTGCCTCCTTAAGCAGCGTGGAGCTTTTGTCCCATAGGTGATGGGAATTGGCCCAGAGGTTTAAAATACACTCAGTGGCATGTCTTTCTCGAAGGTTCTGCATTGTTAGGCATGGGGGCACATGCTGCTAATCCTACCACTTGAGGCTGAAGCAAGACATTGCTTTTGAGGACAGCCTGAACTACAAGAAAGGACCCTGTATCTGAATCAAAACAAACAACAAACACTACGCACCCTGCTTCTGCTTTACTGCCAAATCAAGCAGAGCAGAGAAGAAAAGCTAGCTGGGGGCAGCTTTGCCTGTAATCCCAGCCCTCAGGGAGGCAGGCAGATCTCTGTGAGTTCAAGGCCAGCCTGGTCTACTCCAGGACAGCCAAGGCTACACAGAAAAGCCCTGTCTCCAAAAACAAACAAGCAAACAAACAAAACAAAGCTCTGTGGATTTTAGTCCTCCACTTCGGTTGTTTGGTAGAAGAAAGGCTGATCTTTGAGGGAGGGGCTATGGTGGTAGAAGGAAGGACAGAGCGCCGAGGGAGAAGCCACTAACAGGAAAGTGGCCACACCCTTCCTAGAAGATGGCAGCTGGCACGAGCCAGCCTGTTTTCATACCTTTAAGTTCCCTGACTTTGCATGCAGCCTGCGTGTCTCTCTTTCCTCCTGCCTGGGGCTTTTCAGATCATTAGTACCAAAATATTAAATTTGCTGCTGAGGTCTAAACAGCAAATTAGCAAAGGAGACAGGTCCTCCTCCTCTGGCTGCGGCCCCAGCTGAAGGGTGCTTGTGGTAGAGAATCGAAGCCACCGTTTCACATCCACCCACCTTCTCCGATCTTCGCCCTAGGTTGTCCAGGAGCATCTGAGCAGGCTCAATAGTTTGAACCTGCATGCAGACTCATATCCGCGCCTCGGCAGCCGTCTGTGTGAGGAGGGACGTCTGGCTTAGGGTCAGGCTACACCCGGCCTCTGGCTGACACTAGCTTTGTGATGATATGGACAAATGTCTGGACTTTTCTAGTATTCTTGACCACAGTACAAGTGCAAGGCTGTCGGTTAGAGATTAACTTCACTACAAACAATGAAAAGAACTGTAGTTTAGGTTTACTGAGTGAGAACCAAAAGCTCAACCTTGTGCTAAGCATTTTGCATGCTTTTAAATCAATTGATTTTTATTGGAGACAGGATCTCATGTGTCCCAGACTGGCCTTGAACTTTAGATGTAGCTAAAGACGACCTCAAACCCCTGATCATCCAGACTCCATTCTACAAGTGCTATAATCTCAAATGTGCTTATGCCTGGCTTTGTTTACTTTTGTTTAAAAATATTAAAATAATCCAAGCTCAGTGAAGCTCACTAGTACCATCTCTTATCCTACCCAACACTCTCTGTATTAGTCAGCTACTGCTGTGTAACAAACAGTATCAAAAAACAGAAACAGCAGTAGATGTATAGTAGAGACTGGCTGTAAATCAGTGTAGAGTAACTTGCACAAGATGATGAGTTTGAGTTTCAGCATTCAAAAATTAAAAAACAAAACAAATAAGTATATAAATACACAAATAAATAGCTCTTGCAGTTTCTGTCTGTCAGGAATGTCTTGACTGGATGGCTCTAGCTTGGAGTCTTTTATAAGTTTGCTGGGGCTACAGTCATCTCAAGTCTTGACTGGAGTCCATGGGTCTCTTCCAATATGGCAGGTCAGCTTTGTTTGTGGCAGGAGCATTTAGTCATCATCCCTTCATCGTAGGATTGTCCACGAGACCACTGCAATGTCTCAAAGCATGTCAGCTGGCTTCCCCTAAGTGAGCTGTACACAGTAACAGCTGGGTGGCTTTTATGACCATTTCCACAGCACCCACGGTTACACTCTTCTACCTGTTCCACGTGAAGAGGCCTCCATGAGGGCCTCGCTGCCTGTCTCTGTCTCTCTTTCACTCTCTCTCTTACACACACACACACACACACACACACACACACACACACACACACACACTCTGTGTGACTGTGACCTAAGGATCATTGGTTGTATTTGAGGCTGCATACTATATCTTTCCCATGTATTTCCATGACACTGCTGTGTTTTAATAACACCTATCTATAATTACGTGTTTTGGTTCTTTGATACTTCCTTCTCAGTAGATCGTGAGCTTTCCAAGAGCAGGAGTGTTTGTTCTGGCTGTATTTCCAGGGCCTAAAATGGTACCAGGTACATAGTTGATACCTAGCATTGAGCACAAGATGAAAACTGCTTTTAGAACCTTTTCAGCTCTGGACAATTGTTTTGACATAAAGTGACTATGCTTTGACTT
The DNA here is from genome assembly GCA_010120015.1 of Rhombomys opimus. Taxonomy (NCBI): domain Eukaryota; kingdom Metazoa; phylum Chordata; class Mammalia; order Rodentia; family Muridae; genus Rhombomys; species Rhombomys opimus. The sequence goes on from REGO01000357.1 coordinate 999,744, forward strand.
TACTTTTATTGGCCTCTGCATTCTTTGAAAAATTTGTCTGTAAATAACCATATTAAAACTACTAAGCATATTTTCTTTTAAAAGTCCCACAACAATTAAAGCCATCATTTGACGAGTGAGTGTCTTGTTAAATTACACATGGACTGCTAACTTGATTATGTTGTGGGAATTATCCAGTTTCTGGTTTACTTGCTAGAAAAAGAAAAGTACTTTGCTGGCCACCCACTCTTCATCTTTCTTCCCAGCCTCCTGAGGGAGGGACCCTGGTATTCATCAGATGAACAGTGGGGTACCCCTAGAACAAGGCTTTACCCACCCACTCTCCTGGCTAGGGAGGAGAAATTTGGAGCAGGCATGGAGAAACCCGGATGAAAGTGTCTCTATTATTGCTCCTTCTCCAGGGTGTTCTGGGTGCAGTGTTTAGAGCGAGGGATGCTGCCTGCCAGCAAGAGAGCTTTGGTGTCTGAGAAAGACCAGAATGAGTGAGAGCCAGGAGAAGGCCCACCCAAGCTGGCTGCTAAGGCTGTTCTGATTTGCCTCTAACGGAAGGTGATGATGACTCCTGAATTTCTTCAAGGCCCAGTCTGGTCCCCCCAGAAGAAGAGCAGAGCATTTCTAGGCTGAAGGCTGCCTCAGGAAAACAAGAGTGTGTGTTTAGTGGAAATCGTCCATAGGAGCCTGTGGGTGGCTGTGGACAGCTGGACAAAGATGAGACCCCACAAGTTAGTGACCACGATAAGCATCATCAGATAGTGAGTTTGTCTTAACCAAGAGTGACTAGATGGCCCTGGGGGGAGGAGAATGGTACTTCGCTAGAATTCCTTAGAGGTGGATTCTCTTAGGGCCGCCTTTCCTTTTCTATGACTCCAGAGACAGGCTGCGTGCAATCGCTCAATCGTGAGGAGCGCAGGCTTTACCAATTGCCTGCTTCAGTGCAAGCCCTCAGAGTGCAGTCCTCAGGGAGGTGACCCCGCGTGAGTTCTTTCATGCCTCCATTTCCTCTGAGGCGAAGTGATCATGGTGCTTGTGCTTTGTCAATGAGCCTAACAACCAAACTGGGAGAAGCCATGGAAAGCTTTTTGTTGTTGTTTGTTTTTTTGAGTCAGGGTTTCTCTGTGTAGCCTTCGCTGTCTTGGACTCGGTTTGTAGACCAGGCTGGCCTCAAACTCACAAGGATCCTCCTGCCTCTGCCTCCCAGAGTTCTGGGATGAAAGGCATGTACCACTACTCCCAGCTCCACGGAAAACTTTTTGATTATTATATTCAATTAAAGAATTCGTGCCACAGTCATATATGATGCAGTGAATATTGTCATGTGCTGGAGTGAGGAAATGGTGAAAAGTTCCTGCTTGAGACGCTCATGAAACTTGTATTTGTGTATGTTTGCTGAGTGTCTGTGGAGGGGGGTGGTTAAGGATTGCCTACCCCAATGTCTATGTTGGGATTTTTATTGCTGTGAAGAAATTCCATTAAAAACAACAAACAAACAAACAAACAAACAAAAAACCCAAATAACTTACTTGGGACTGGCTTGCAGTTCAGAGGTTTAGTCTTTTATCATCATGGCAGAAAGCATCAAGACACGGTACAGGAGACAGTTGTAGTCATGACATAATGCAAAGTGCATTTAGTTCAACTTCAAAAGTCCCCATAGGCTACCACAGTGTCAGCGCTGTTCAAAAGTCCTAAGTCCAAAGTCTGAGCCTCATGCAATCTCTTAACTGTAATTCCCTATAAAATCAAAATAAAAAGAGCAGATCGCTACTTCCAACATACAATACCACAGGATATACCTTACATAGGGAGCACAGGGAAGGGGCATAATGAGGTACTGCTGGACCAAAGCAAGACCAAAACCCAAACTGGGAAAACACTAAACTTTTCATCTCATGCCTGACGTCAAAGCACTCTTCAGACCTCCAATTCCTTATAGCTTTGCTGACTGCGACACACTTCTCTCTCTTGGGCTGGTTCTACTCCCTGTTAGCAGCTTTCTTTGGCAGGTACACCCCACAGCTCCAGCATCTCCCACATCTTGGGGTCTCCAAGGCGGTCCAGGTTTCACCTTCACAGCTTCACACAGTGGTCTGTCTGGGCCTCCACACAGGGACACTTCTGCCACACACCTGCCTTGGTGACTTTTCTTGGTTGTGGAGGGAGATTCCATAACCTCCTTTTTCTATTCTTGACTCAAAGCCAGAATTATTGACTGAAGCTGCCCAGTTCTGCTGCTTGCTGGGGCTGGAACGCCACCCTCATTTAATTACATCTTCACCAGCTTTCTGTTTCGACGGTTGCCCTTATTGCCTAAGCTTGGATGTCCTGGAACTTACTCTGCGTGCCAGGCTGGTCTTGAACTCAGAAACCTGCTTGCTTGACTCTGAGTGTTGGAATTAAAGGCATGTATCACTGTGCCTGGACCTGAGCTGTTCTTTAATTCCTTTTCATAAGATGGAAGCTTAGGGGTGGTGTCTTGCCCTGAGATCGCCACTCTGTTCCATTTAACACCAGGCTTTTCTTTGATCTGTTTGTCTCCATTCCTTTTCCTCGTAGCCTCTTTCTCCTCAAATTGTACACTTTGTATTTTCTCTTGCTCAACTTGCTTCTTTTCATTATGGATTTTCATCGAGAGAGAATGCTAATACCTACAAGGCAGAGTCCATTCTGGTTTTGAGACTTCTGTCAACAAAATTAATCCAAACTCTTCAATTTAGCCTCAGGCAAACTTTTTTGAGTGGGACAAAAGCAGCCACAAATATCACAAGAATAGTTTCTAGATTACATGCTAATATTCTTCTCCTCTTAAACCTCTTGAGCCAGGACCCACAGTTCAAATCACCCCAGTACCACTGTCTTCCATGTTCCTACTAGGATGACAAGGAAGCCCCACTTAAAGCATTCAACTGCTTTTCTAATCCAAAGTCCCAGAGTCCACATTCCTCCAAACCAAAGCATGGTCAGGCCTATCACAGTAACACCCCAGGGCCTGCTACCAACTTCTGTTTTAGTTAGGGTTTTTCTTGCTGTGAAGAGACACCACAACCATGACAACCCTTACAAAGGAAAACATTGAATTGGAGCTTGCTTACAGTTCAGAGGCAGACATGGTGCTGGGAATGGAGCTGAGAGTCCTACATCTTGATCCAAAGGTGACAGGAAGAGAACTAAGACACACTTCCTCTAACAAGGCCACACTACCTAATAATACCACTCCCTATTGGCCTATAGGGGCCTTTTTTTTTTTAATCACCACACCCAGTGTCCATATTCTAACCTCTGAAACCTGAGACTGTTAAATTTCAAAGCAAGGAGGAATTGAGGTTGCAGACAGGTAAGATCACAAGTTCCCTGGCTTCTTTAAAATAGACATAACTATGGGTCATCCAGGTAGGTCAATGTCATCATATCCTTGAATGATGGAAGGGAAGCAGAAGTGTCCGAGTGAGGCTGTGTGTATACTTGATCCACTATTGCAGACTCTGAAGATGGAAGGAGGATGCTATTCAAGCACACAGAATCCTTTCTATTACAACAACAAGGCAAGGGAATGATTGTATGCTTAAGGCCCTGGGAGACAAACTCACTGAAATCTTGGTTTGTAGCTCACTGAGAGCCATTTCAGACTCCAACCTCTAGAACCACAAATCTGTTCAAGCCACCATTTGGTGGTAATTTGTTTCAACAGCAGTAGGAAGGAAGAAAAAGAAGTTAGGGAGTATCTGGGTCAGGGTTACCACTGCTGTAAATAAACAGCATGAGCAAAAGCAACTTGGGGAGGAAAGAGTTTATTTGGCTTACACTCTATAGCACAGCTCCTCATCAAAGAAATCAGGCAGAAACCCATGCACAGGCCTTGGAGGAGTATTACTTACTGGCTTGCTCACCCTGCTTTTTAGTAGAACCCAGGACCACCAGCCCAGGGACGGCCCCACCCACAATGAGTTGGGCTCTTCCACATCAATCACTAAGAAAATGCTCTACAGCCCAGTCTTACAGAGGCATTTTCTCAATTGTGGTTCCCTCTTAGATGACTCTAGCCAGTGTCATGGTGACATAAAACTAGCCAGCACAGTGAATAAGTGAATGCACAATAGAATTCAGGCCGTGGCAAGAGCTGAGAAGAAAATGAAGCAGGGGAAGGCAATAGGGAACGAGGCAGGTGGAAGCTCTGTGAGATGGAATCTCAGAGAGACGGCATTAGAGAAGACAGACACATCAGTTTCGGTGACCTGAGAGGACAGCCATAGATCTGCTTTCTAGGCAGGAGTAATGGAGTCCTGTGCTGGGTAGCTTTTCCCAGTTTGACACAAAGGGGAATCGCTTGGTGGGTAGTTTGAATATAATTGGTTCCAGTAGGCCCACAGAAAGTGGCACCATTTTGGAGGAGGTGTGGCCTTGTTGGAGGAGGTGTGGCCTTGCTGGAGGAGGTGTGTCACTGTGGGGGTGGGCTTTGAGGTCTCATAGGCTCAAGCCACACCCAGTGTGGCACACAGTCTTATTGTACTGCCTCTGGGTCAATATCAAGAGGCAGAACTCTCAGTTTCTTCCCCAGCACCATGTCTACCTGCATGCCACCATGGTGATAATGGACTAAACCTCTGAAACTGTAAGCCAGATACAATTAAATGTTTTCCTCTGTAAGAGTTGCTGTGGTCATGGTGTTTCTTCACAGTAATAGAAACCCTAACTAGGGCACCTACCTGGGAAGAGAAAACCTCAATTGAGGAAGTGTTTGTCCTGTGGACTTTTCTGTAAATGCATTTTCTTGATGGATGATTGATGTGGGAAAGCCCAGCCCATTGTGAAGAGGTGGTCCCTGGTTGTGTAAGAAAGCAGGCAGAGTAAGCCATGGAAAGCAAGCCAGCAAGCAAGGTCCTCCATGGTCTCTGCTTCAGTTCCAGCCTCCAGGTCCCTGTCTTAAGTTTCTGCCTGGACTTTCCGTGGTGATGGACTTTTGGTTTTGGTTATGGTGTTTGCCATAGCAGCAGAGAAGATAACAAAGCCTCTACAAGGCTTCAAGAGGGAAAGAACTTGGTGAGTCAATGAAAGGAAAGTAGTTGCTGGGCCTAAGGCACCATGGGCAAGTGAGCAAACAGGAAGGATGAGGCTGGACAATGCAGAATTCAGACCTGATAAGCCCTGAGAGTTGGGGTTTTATTCTCATCCTGACTGGAAACCATTAGGTATTTCCTTCCCATGAAGGCATATAGGAACTGATTTGCAGCTTACAAAGTTAGCTCGGGATTCCTTTAAGGAGAAGAAGACTTCCTGGAACAGACTGAAAGTAGAAGGAAGTAGGAAGCAGAGGGAGAAGGATTCCACAGAAAAGCATGGAGCCAGTTCAGCTGGTGGTAAAAGTCATGAGAAAGAGTTGCGTTATAGACATGGGGTTAGTGTCTAGGGATTGGGTAGGCCTGAGGGAAGCAAGGCACCAAAGAAGCCTCTTAGGTTTTAGTTGGAGCAGCTGAGTGGATGGACATGCCAGTTCCTTATGTGAAAGAAGACAGGAGAGGAGTAAGATTAGGACGCAAACAGCTTCGTATTCGTGTTATAAATGCCTAAGGATTACGCTCGTGTTTGCTGCTCTTTGTGCACCAGTCTCCTGTTTTCCATGTCTGTCGGGGTGAGCGATGGCTTGACTATGGAATTTCCCCCAGAAGGCCCTGCTTTTGAGTCCCCAGCGGGCAGTGCTATTTTTGAGTTGTATAACTGTGTGTATGTGTTTTTCATGTGGGTGCAGTGGTACATATGTGTGAGGACGCATGTAGAGGCCAGAGGTCAACCTTGGCTATCATTTCTTGGGTGTTGACCACATCGTTTTTTGAAATAAGATCTTTTATTGCTCTGAAACTTGACAAGCAGGCTGTGCTGGCTGCTCAGAGAGCCCACAAAGCCTTAGTGCTGGGATTACAGGTGTGCCTTTTGCCCAGCTTTTTTTTTTTCTTTTTAAGGTTTATTTTATTAGTCTTTGTATTGTGCATGTCTCTGTGCACATATGTCCACATATGTGCTGGCACCCACAGAGGCCAGAAGGGTGCATCAGATGCCCCAGAGCTGGGGTTAATGGTGGTTGTAAGTCAAATGAACATGGATGCTGGAACAAGCTCCAGGCTTTCGCATGGCCAGTATGTACTCTTGGCCACTGAACCATCTCCCCGACCTCCAGTCTGGCAGATGACTCCTCCTTCGATCCTCCTTGTTCTTCCTTCCAAATGTGGGTTCTACAGTACCAAACTCAGGTCTCATGCTTGCAGGACAAGCCTTTACCAATTGAACTATCGCCACAGAGTGAGCTGTGGAACTCTTCAGAGGTGAGGCCTGGCCATTAGGCCGTGGGTCACAGCTGTGCGTGACTGCCAATGCTGTGGAGACGTCTGCCACAGGAGCCCTGCCACCCTTCTGAACCACGAGCCAGAACAAACATCTCGTCCTTCGAGTTGCTTCTTGTCAGGTATTTGGTCACGGCGATGAGAAAAGTGACAGATATCAGAGGCTCATGATATTTCTCTACATGGGCTTCCTCCTCTCACTTGAAAGTCAAAGTTAAATTCATTTTCATCTTCCGGGGACCATTCTCTCTCGTCTCTGATTTTTGCCTTCAGAGCTGTCACCCTTTCTTTTGACTACAGAGTGTGGCAGCTGAAGTCTCTTTAAATAAGCACACCAATAGTACCCTTGAAGGCAGGAACATCCACTGCTTTTCTTGAGTTCCTTGATGCTGGGAATTGCTTGTATGTGAGAGTGACCAGAAGTAAATTAGAATATTGAATGGAACTGAAAGTCACAAAGGAGAGGGCTGAGATGAATGGTAAAGCTGAAGTAAGTATTAAGTTTCTGCTAAAATCTTGTGATTCATCTCACTGTTGGTTGGTTGACCCAGTAAGAGAGTTCCTAAGTTTCCTGGTTCTCCACTTGCCGACATGACCATGGAGAATGTAACCAACCTTCAGTGCCAGCCCAAGAAAGGAAGGAAACACCAGGCTTATACAGACATAAAAACATGGTTTTGGATGATGAATATGAATGACTTTAGAGCATACACAGTTTGTACTACCCATATTTTTTATTCCCTTTTCTCCTTAGATAGTAAGGACAGTCTTACAATAGGTCAAGATAGGTCAAGATGGAGATGATCCTAGGATGTCAATATTGGCTTCAGTCACTCTACGTTTACAATGGCTCAAAAGCCTCACATCCATTCCATATTTAGCACTATAATTTTGGTTCTAAAAACAATATTTAAAATACCAAGACATATTTATTCAAAGATTGACTAGTATTACATGTTGTTAAAGAAGATTAAAACTCTTTATAACCTGTTTTCATTTTTACTATGTAAAAAGCAATTCTGCCGGGCATGGTGGTGCTGCCTTTGATCCAAGTACTTAAGAGGCAGAGGGAGGTGGATCTCTGAATTCAAGGCTAGCCTGGTCTACAGAGTGAGTGCCAGTACAGCTGGGGCTACACTGCCTAAAAAAAAAAAAAGTAAATAGATAGATAGATGGATAAAAATCCTATAATATGGTGATTTAAAATGACAACCTTATTTAACTCTCTCTCTTTCTTATTTTCAGTTTGTAATTTGAGCTGGGATCGCTTGATAATTCTGGCCTGGGGTAGCTTGGCTGACTTGTCTGGGCTCGCTGTAATCCACTGGCAGGCCTTTGGGAAAACTGGGTGAATTTCCACAGGGTCTTCTCTGTGGTTTAACCCCCTCATCTTCATCTGGCGGGAGAGCCAGATGAGTGAGAAAGGAATTACGCAATGCCGCTCAAAGCCCTTATTTTGAACTTTTCAGTGTTGCTTCTGCCTCAAACTGTTGCACAAGGGAAGTCACAAACATTGCCCAGATCTCAGAGATGATAAACTGCCTCTTGTCAAAGGAATGACAAGAAGCAAAGCTAACTGCACGGCTGGAGATTCAGGGAGGGGGGAAGAACCTTTGATGCCTTCGCAGTATGTCAGCGTGGATCAGGACACCTTAAGTACCAGAAACACTAACCAGTGGTTTAAAAAGAAAGAAAGAGAGAAAGAAAGAAAGAGAGAGAGAGAGAGAAAGAGAGAGAAAGGAAGGAAGGAAGGAAGGAAGGAAGGAAGGAAGGAAGGAAGGAAGGAAGAAAGAAAGAAAGAAAGAAAGAAAGAAAGAAAGAAAGAAAGAAAGCATTCCATTTTAAGAAGCAGATTTGGAGCTTATTAAAGGGCGTTTTTACTTGTAGATGTTAAGCATGAGAGTTAAAAGAAGGAAAGAAACATGGAAATAAGCGGAGGATGTAGGCTGGTTTTTATTCAGTTTTCTCCTGTTATTCTCAGTGTATTGGTTTGGGTCCTAACAAGATGTCTCTGATAGTTGCACTTCACTCACAGATGACAAAGTCCAGAGGAGGAGGATGGAAAACCTGTTCATCCAGAGCAGCGGTGCTCAACCGTCTTAGTGCCGTGGCCCTTTCATACAGCTCCTCATGTTGGGGGGACCCCAGCCATAAAATTACTTTTGTTGCTACTTCATAACTGCTATTTTGCTGCTATTATGAATCATAATGTAAAGATCAGATATGCAGGGTATAGGCTATGTGACCCCCGTGGGGTCACGACCCACATGTTGAGAACCACTGATGTAGAGCATATTTGCCGCATTTCTTGTGAGTCTCGGTACATCCTATGCTGTGGGGTGGGCAGAAAGTGCTGACTGTCAGCTGCTTACTGATGGTTGCATAGGTAGAGAGAAGAGCAGGTCAGGAATGCCGAGAGTAGGGCAAATAGCCTTACCCAGGCTGGTAGATTTGGGTTTAATTTTCTGTATGTTCCATAGTTTACTGTGCTTTAGACAAAAACAACAAAAACAACAGCAAAAACAATAAATGGAAAGTGTTTTTGGCAGGAGGTGATGTGGACACAGAAGATACCAAGATTGGCAAGTTAAAACAAACAATTTTTAAAATTTGGGCCAGTGACATGGTCCAGGGATATAGCACACTTTCTGCGTAGAGCCTGGAGACCCAAGTCAGGGTGGGAGGAGAGCATCAGCTCCACAAATGCACTGTGAATCTTTCACGATAATAATAAACATAATTTTTAAAAACAATTTTTATTTTATGTGCATTGGTGTTTTGCTACTTCAAAACTGTAATTTTGCCGCTGTTATGAATTGTAATGATGTGGGGGTTGTGACCCACATCTTGCAAGTATGTCTGTATAAGGGTGTCAGATTCCCTAGAACTGGAGTTACAGACAGCTGTGAGCAGACTTGTGGATACTGGGAATTGAACCCAGGTCCTCTGCAAGAGGAGGCAGTGCTTTTAACCCCTGAGCCATGTCTCTAGACCAGATAATAAACTTTTTTTTTTTAATCTATAGGATTCTTATTTTGACTCTCTGTGTTTGCTACTTGAGCTATGTAATAGGAAACACATTTCTTTAAATATGAGACAGCATCTGGGCATGGTGGCAAATGCCTTCAATCCCAGCACTCATGAGGCAGAGGCGGGAGAAGCACCGTTGAGTTCGAGGGCCAGCCTGGTCTATAAACGTGAGTCCAGGACAGCCAGGGATTTTCCCCATCCAACCCCCAAAATTGTAAGAAATGAAAGACCCTCTCTCTCCACACAAGGGCTTCTGAGCAGAAAGGAGGAAGTCAGGTGGAAAGCTGCGATTTGGCAACGATTTGTCTGAGTATCTGTTTTCCCATTTTCTGCCCTTGTTAACTGCTTGCTCTTCAAAAGCCTTTCCTCTTTCTATAAGTGTCACTGTTGCTGTGAAATGGAAGCTGGGGGCATGCCACACGCTGGCTCTCTGGGAAATCTGCATTGCTGCTGCTGATTGGACAGGATTTGTTCACTAGCATAAGCGTGGGCATGGGTGTGGGTGGTGGTGTTTGTCATCATTTTGCCTATATGTCTTAAATATGTCTTCATGCCTTTAAAAAACAACCCCACCACGCTCAGAGAAAAAAATTACCAGAGTGTGTAGTTGGTCAATGTTCAAATATTGGTAATGAAAGTATGAATTTCTCTTACAAGTTTTGGAGGAGGTGGCATTTTGTTCACTTTGAGCTATGTAGCTGTTGTTAAGGTACTAATGTGTGTAGTTGGTTATGTTAGGCAAATGTCACTCTTACCTTCTGATAAATATTTAAAATGTGCCTGTGGAACAGTGCAGGCTCTGTGGAAGGGTCACCAGATAAAACAGAATTACCAAACACACTCTAAACTAAAACAAACAAACAAAAACCAGCGAAAGCCGGCATCGGATAGCGTGTCTGCGGCGACATTCAGCAGCCTTGCTCAGCAGAGGCTGAAGGCAGGTACAAGCCAAGCGTCTCCTGACTGCCAAACGGAAAAGCAAAAATATGACGACTGCTAACAGCGCCTTAAAAAGCAAGCCGCTTCGTGCTCCAGCCACCCGAAGACCAGAACTATGAGTCGCCACCTCTGTCTGCTCGACTCATATCTAAGTTTATCTACATCCTACTGACTCTAATACATTTATGTCCTAGTTAATATTACAGGTAACATTTCCAATCAAATTAAACAGTGCTCCCATATTTTTGTTCCCAGAGATGGCGAGAAACCTGAAAATTCAGGTGTAAGTCACAGCAGCCCTGGACGGAACAAATGTCTATGGAATGGAGAGACGTTGGATAGGAAAGAGGAGGAAGCGCGTGGGTTTGCAGCCCCGCCCTGCCCCGCCCCCACAGCAGAACTTCTCCCCTCGGCCTGAACCCCCTTCGTGTACACAGTCTAAACAATGCAGCAAGCGCCCAAAGAAGGCCTCGCAGCTTCTACCAAGCTTTTCAGGAGAGACTGCCTTCCCTGCTAATCTCATCTACCTGCCGACGGCAATCGTGCCTCTTCTCTCCCGAGCAGAGACGGCTGGGCTTAGAAGAAAGTGGGCGTCCTTGTGCCTTATGACTGCTGTAAGGAATGCCCACACAAACAGAGCAGGTGGCATAGGACATGGACACAGGTGCTTTTGCAGGTCTGGGGCTTTTGAAGTTAAGATGTGGGCAAGGTGGTTCCGTCAGGAGACTCCAGATGGCAAACTGCCCCAGCCTCTGTCCTTGTTTTGGCTGGCCACCCTGGATCCCCTGTGTTCGTTGGCTTCTAGACACATCCCGCTCTCTTCCTCTCCGGACAGTTTTCTCATGTCTGCCTTCTGCCCTTATCTTTAACAACACTTGCCGTTTGACTCAGGGCCCACGATAAGCCAGGGTGACCTCATCTTCAGATGCATAACTTAATTGTGTAGACGTCTTTTTTGTTAAGACAGTTTATAGGCTTTGCCTACCAGCAAAGGATTGTCTTGTACATTGCTCTGTGTATCTTATAATTAAGAAACTATTTTTGGCCAGGCAAGGTGGCTCATGGCTTTAATCCCCTCACTTAGGGATGCAGAGGCAGGTGGTCTTTATGAGTCTGAGGCCAGCCTGGTCTACTAAGTCCAGGACAGCCAAGGCTACACAGAGAAACCTTATCTCAAAAAACCAAAAACCAAACCAACCAACCAACCAACCAACCAAACACATCACCAGTCTTAAGGCAGGTTTTGATGTTACTATTTCACGGGAGATAAGAAGCCACTGATTATTTTTCTGGAACAAGGCCTAGCAAACGGCAGAGCTGCGCCAGCTTGCTAATGGCGTTTAATGAGCTGCATGGGTTCAGTGTGGCAATGGGGAGTTAAGCTGCCACCAGGCTTACACCGAGGATACGAGTTAGCAACTGAGCCGAAATTTGACTTTGTGACTCAAAGTGTATAACTTATATCTTACTGCTTTCAAACCTTGAGGGATGTTTCCCAAGATGTCTGCATTTGAAAAGGGATATCAAACTTTTCATCAGTATTGAAGATCAATTGAAAGAATACCTTTCCAGTGGACGCATACTTCTCTGAGGAGCCTCTATGTTGTTTATATGATTAAAATTTGAAATACATTTCCTATTACTCAAGCCCTGTCTGCTTTCAAAGGCTGGCACGAGCTTAACTGCAAAAGATTCTAAGTATATTTTAAGCAAGCGTGCTCCCTGGGTTTGGGCCCGCGCCCTGGAGAAGAAACTCAGTTCACGTGCACACAGACAACACTGTTGAAGTTGCTCACCTCCGTGGTAAGGGTCTTCTCAAGGCTTTGCAAGTAAAATAGAACACAGACAGGTCAGACGCTAAAACTGCTTAAAAACAACAACAGCCCTGTGGTTGTCTCTTACTCCGAGCAGCACCATCAGCAACACTGTCAGGACGAGGGCGAAGGGAGGTGGGGCTGGTGGGGTTGGTTCTGGGTGATGCTGGGCTCTGTAGGGGCTCGAGTAGACCCTGCACTTCCCTGGAGGGTGCTTATTTGAACGCTTTTAGTAGGAGGATTTGTTTATTGTATGTACGGGTATATGTGTGCTGTGTGTGCATGTCTCCATGTGCCAGGGTGCTTGGAGGACGGTGAGGGGGCAACCTGCGGGAGTCGGGGATTGAACTCAGTTAGCCGAGCTTGGTGGCAAGAGCCTTTACTCGGAGGGATTGGGAGGGAATGAGGGAGGGGCTACCTCTGGGATACAAAGTGAATAAACTATAATTAATATAAAAATAAAAATTATATTAAAAAAGAGCCTTTACTCTCTGAGCCATTTTCTTGGCCCAAAGCCAGCTAAATAGTACCTCTTCATGAAAGCGTTCCCTGTGTCTGTGAGTAGACGTGCTTGCTCTTGGGTACGGCATGGCACAGTCTGATCTGTGTTACCGTCGGGACTTCCCCGCTCCGCCCCACCCCGCCCCGCCCCCTTCTACATCTCTCTCCTCTCCATGTCCCTTCTGCTTACAGGACATGTCCAAGTAATGGGTATCCAAGGCAGACTTGTAATAGAGTTTCCCCGTGTGTGGGGACTATGTCTTGTTTCCTGTCCTAGCTATCCATCTAGCATACATTCGCTGACCTGTCATTTCGATGGCATTCGAAGCCATCAGACACCATAAATGATCCAACTTCCAGTCACTCAAAGAGTCCCAGTCCAAGGGTGAATTTTTATGAGCTCCGATGATTGGTCCAAACACAAACTCCTTGATTTTAATGGGACCTTGAGACAAATATAGAATACCACAGATCAAAGACACTCCAAGGCCACTCCTCTCTGTGGCTGTTTCTATTCTTCATAATTCTTGTTTGGGTTTAGAAGTTTCAGAATTTTTTGTCTGATGGTGGTTTCTACTTATAACAACAAGAAATGCTCACCTAAGGAGTTTGCTAGTATTTCAAAACCTCCTCAGCTCTCAGGAGGAGGCTTGCTCTGTAACCAGCCACACAGGCAGGGCATGTCCTCTTCTCTGGGCATCGCTCACGCCTCCGTCACCTCCACGGCACTGCTAATTGACTTGCATGCCTTGCTCCAGCTGATCTGGAGCTGACACCAGTCCTGCTCTGGGTGGCGAATGACACATACTCTACCTACAAGGATCAACCACTCCCAACTTCAGTCTGGCTCAGTTGGACAGCATTCAGTGCTTTGAACTTGATTTCTCCTTCCAGGTGGACTTTCTGTTGGTTGAGGCGCCAGCCTTGCTCCTTCCCCGTCATCACTGTGGGCCTGCACCTTGTGTCCCGGTCAAGCCAGTTCACAGCTGGAGCAGAACGCCGGCCTTTTTAGTTGGTGACAGTTGACAGAGAGGTCCTAGTTTCTACTGGCTGTTTAAACCAACCCCCACTATAACAACGGGATTGGGAACTTCAAGGCAAAGGTTAGTTGTTGGGTTGTTCTAGGTCCAGTCCAGAGGAACGAAGTCTAAACTCCTATCTTTGAAACTGAACTCTGCCAGTTCACAGTGGGAGGAGTAAAGGGTGTTGGCGAGAGAGGTGACGAGGTCCTACGCCCTTGGGCAGGCCTTCTTTGTTGGACTATGCTGGCAAATTATAGGTTGGAAGACACTAGTTGGGACGTGTGCTGACATGTTAAAAAGAAAAAGGCTACTCTGGTTTTCCAGTTTTCACACTCCCTCCCCTTTTTGTTATTCAAGTTTGTCTTCCATGTCCTTTTGGTCATCTGCTGTCAGCACTTGGCTGCTTTCTCCAGGTGCTCTCTCTTAGGAGCTGGAAAATACAGCACAGGAGTCAGAAAATCAAAGGAGGAGCTCCTTTTATTTTTGTACTGTTTTCTGGCTAATGTGGAATCACACACACACACACACACACACACACACACACACACACTTTTAGAATGTAGAACCAAGTAATAAACTACAGTTCTCTGGCTTCCAGCATCCTTGCAGGAACAGTTGTTAAGAAGAATAGGAGCTTTGCTGTCTGTTGAGCCTGGGTTCGAATCCCATCACTGCCTCTTCTGAAGCGAATGCTGTGGTTATTAGGGCATTCAGAGATGGAATATGTGTACAAGCACACTAATCCTGATCGTGTAGTTTATTGTGCAATATGGAAAATTAAAAAAAAGCAAAGCTAAGTGGAATTGGTCGCTGTGTCCCATACACGAGCAAGCCTGTGTGCTCTCCCCGGAGATCCCATCTTTTTCAGGTCTCCGTGGTGACACCTTGTTTGCTCGCAGACTTCCTCTTCTTGCATTTTGATCTTGAGATTTCGGATGTCTTCCTGTATCCTCAAAGGACTTACGGTTTAGTGGACACTGAGAGCCACATCCCCTGGCTCTGCAGATATCTGAAACAAGGGGCTTATTGGCCATCTCTCCCCCAAGGAGCAGAGAGAGGAAGTCAAGAGATTCAGGAGTTGGAAGGGCATGAGTGCTCTCTGTATCTGCTTGGCAGAGTGGAAGCTCTGGGCTCACAGCACACAACGGCCGCCTTTGTTTGTGGGAAGGTCGCGAGTGCCTTTGGTTTTCCAGTCTCATCAAGCAGAAAGCGAGAGACCCTGAGTCCCCGCAGCCCAGCAATAAGTAGCACTATGATATGAAAAAAGTTTAAATTCACTGACATGAAAAGGTGGTTTTGCTGCATAAATGCAGGGTATTTTTAAGCCCGATGAACCAAAAGCATCATAACTCTGTGAGGGGGGAAAAGCCCAAGTGTGAAACATTTTGATGTCAGTAACCTGGCAAAATCATCTTAATCACTGAATACACACTGAGAATATTTCACACTGGCACTAGGGGAGGAAAGATTTCGCCCTCTCTATGCCACAACTTGGCAAACTTGGGGTACCTCACTGTTGTACAGGGGCAGCTGCCCCCGTTTCTTGTAACTCGGGGTTGCTGTGAGATGGCACGAGCAAACGGAGGCGAGGCACACAGCTCGGGAATACAGAAGGGCAAGAACTCTTCCTCTCTTTACACACCATCAGCTTGCCCTCATAAACTTTATGAAAAGGTCAAGGAAGAACTTATTAATGTCTTTCTGGCTGATAGAAAGCTCAGAGTGACAAGAATGCTTTTCCGTGATCCTTAGTAACCTACAGAAGTGAGAGTCAGGACTAGCAAGACGGCCCTGCAGACTGAGGGACCTGCCAAGGGCCAGCAGCCCTGGGACCCACATGGTGGAGGGAGAGAGCTGATTCCTGGAGCCTGTCCTCTGAGCAACCAGTGTGTGCCAAGCCCTCTCCCCAAATAATATAATATTATATATGTATACATATCTATCTCGGCAATCTCAGGCCTTTAAGCTTTCTTCCACATCTCCCTCTTTTAGCAAGTGGTATATACACTTAGCCTTTCCTGGAATATTTGAGGGGTAGGATGAATTAAGCATAACTGTTGGTGTCTGGGCCTTGTTTTGTTGTTCTGTTTTTGTTGTTGTTGTTTTGGTTTTCTGAGGCAGGATCTTACTCTGTGGCTCAGGTTGGCCTGGAACCCCTAATCCAGCTGGGGACATAGGAATCACATGTGCACCAGCTTCTTGCCCTGTTCCAAAGTGCATTTCCTGACTCAACAGACCACCAGTGGGTTTCACGTCCAGTAACATTTGGTTAATGTTGCCTGGTACAGTGTCAAAGACATTCAAAGCATTTTATAGAAGAATTCTCTCACTCTCTAGAGGAGCCAAGGCTTTATTGTTTTTGAGGTTGTGTTGGATGAAGAGAATTGGTGTCTGAACCATTATTACACCAAGCTCAATAGCTCAGTGTGAAAAGAAAGGCCCACACACCCTAGGCTCTAGCACCAATGTCACCTTGTTACAAATGATGCTGTCATGGAAGAGGAAGCTTTTGCACAATCTGAACGTGTGGGTAATCACGAGAGAGGTGCGTTTCTCTCTCATGTGCTCACGCTCTAGCTATCACTCCTTTTTATCAAGACACTAAGAGCTGAATCACCCGCACAGGTCCTAAACTGTACCAGCTGTGCCAGGGAACAGTCGGGGAGAAATCCCTTCATTTTGTGTCTCTTCAGTAAAAGCTTCTGGAGCAAACGAGAAGGTGAGGGCTGTGGAGTGCCTCGTGGGAGACAGGCTGGTGGGGTGCACTGCTACACACCGTGGGAAGAAGGTGGCTACCAAAGCTGTTTGGAGAAGTGCTTGTTACAGAGGGACTCAAGTCGTGGCAGGAGAGTTTGCTTATCTCTCTTAGGTTTTCAGCAGTGACTTCTAAATTCTCTTTGCAGGCTTCCGTAACTGAGAAGAACCTTAGTCTTTATATGCCACAGTTTTGTCAAACCCTCCCCACCTCCCCACCCCCATCAAGAGCTGAAACTCAGAGATGCTCAAGAATTCTTCTGATGCCGTTCAGCAGCTTAGGCACAGCCAAGCAAAACATGGCTTTGGATCCATTTTTATTCATCTGAAAATATTTGACGAGGGAATGAATGGCACTCTGAATCTCTACTGTGTGTCTGTGTATATATAGGTGTGTGTGTGTATATACATATGTATATACATATATATACATGTATATGTATATATGTGTCTACATGTGTGTGCCTGTGTGCCTATGTGTGTTTCTGTTTGTCTGTGTGTGCATGTATATATATATATATGTATATATATATATATACATATATATGTATGTATCTGTGTGTGTGTGTGTGCCTATATGTGCATCTGTGTGTGTGTGTCTGTATGTGCAGATGTGAGCACCTCTGCATGTGGAGAGGCCAGAGAAATAAGTCAGGAGTCCTCTTCGATTGCTCTCTGCTGTATTCCCTTGAGACAGTGTCTCTCACTGGACCTGAAGCTAGGTCAGCAAGCCACACGCACCCTTCTCTCTAGGCTTGTGACCATGCCTGGTGTTTGAGCTGGGTGCTGAGGAACAGAGGCTCACGCTTGGGCACAGTGCTGCTACCCACAGGGCCACCGCCCTAACCTCCTCACACGTTTGTTTTCATCATTTTTGCAGAATTGGGGGTGGGTGGGGAGTGGGAGAAAGATTATCTTATGTTTGTAGCAGGCCATGGGGTTTCTAGCTCTGGTGCACAACTAAAGAAAAATGATTTTGTCTCTTTCCTATTTTTCTATCTGCCAAAAGGAGCATCATTCAGCAGGGGTGCATATGATGAGAGAGCCAGATCCTAAGAGGGAACCTCATGGTAGAAATTGCAGATAAACAAGCTACCCTTGACAGTCTCCTGGGAGGCTGCTGTACTACTTTTCTGCTGTTTTCCCTGCCTCTTTGCAGCATAAGGCTGCCTTCTCATTCAGGTGCCAGTGAAGCCGTGAACTTGAATTTTGAAACTACGAATAAGGAAAATGTGCATTGTAAGTGAGGAATCGTCTAACACATGGTCTGTGGGCACGGAGGCTGGTGGCACAGCAGATTCATTCCTCATCTTCATTCCGGGAGGGCTCTTTGTCCTCCAACCCATCACTTCACATATGGCCCTGGCCAGCAGGCCACGTGTGCAACCCTCAGACAAAGGCTTTTAGGGACGAACATGCATTTATTCGCTCATGTTCTCTCTCCACTCTCGCTGAGCTAACAAAACTTAAAGGTATGCAGCATTCAACTCCACTGCTCTACTTGGCCCGTGGGGAGGACTGAAGAAAGGACTGATAAGAATTCTCTAGGACTGGTGAGACAGTTCAGTGGTAAAGAAAGGCACCTCCTGCCAAGTCTGATGGGCAGGGTCCACATGGTAGAAGGATAGAACTGACTCTGCCAGTTCCCCTCAGAACTCTTACACCACCGTGGCAAGGCAAAGCACTTATATGAATTTTCTAGGATCACTCTCTCTACTGAAGGTATTTATTTTATTTTTTGTAGAAAGGTGAGCTTGGTTAACTCTAGAGGCAGCAGGTAAATTTCTTGGCACAGTTCTGATTTTACTGGCTGAACTACGTATGCCTAGAACAAATAACCAAGAGAAAAATATTAGTAGGCCTGAGAAAAGAAGAACGCGGTTGCCTGGCTATTGCATTTTGAAAAATTCCAATGCAAGAGAAACTCCACCCTTCCTTCCGCCCCTCAAGAAACAAAAAACAACCAACTGAACAAATAAATCCAACCAACCTTGCTTTATACAAACTTAATAATGAAACATCGGTTCAGGCATCAATAATCTCAGGAGCTTCCAATGACCTTAGCAGGCCGCAGGCTCTGTTTCCATCTCCGGGCCTCTTCTCTCCTTTCTCCTAGCCATCTTTCCACTCCCAGACTGCCTTTCCATCCTACTCAAAAGCTGCAGCCTCACAGTAGACACAGACCACAGTCTCACACAGGTCTTTGTGAAAATTTATTAACCTTGCTGAGCTTAATCTCCTCCTGTAGGCTTTAGGAGGAGGGCTTTGGACACAGACAGCAGTTTGAGTTCCTGGAGCAATACCTTGGGAATTTGTTTTTGGATCCAAGAGGATGATATTTTAAGTTGTTATGTAGTTCCTGATCTTGGGGAGATGGCTAGAAGCATCTAGCATGCACAGGAAGCTTGGGCTCTTGGCCCAATAGGCTCAGAGTCTAAATATTTGGGAGATGAATGCTTGGGAATACATGTAAACATTTAAAGCATTTTATTTGTTTTTGCAGGGAGTCTCACTGTGAGTGCAGTATGATTCTTCAGCAAGACTGTCTGCTGAAGATGCAAGCCCAGGCCCAGGCTCCAGCTCGGGTCTCGGCAGGAAGCCAGAGGTGCTATGGGCTAATGCCCACATCCTAGGGTTCCTACTTCAATCTCTTGTGTCCAACACCTGCAGCTGAAGGTCATACTAACGGTCTGAACCAAGTAGGCACTAAAGCCGGGAATGGGCCACACACACACATTTTTTATACCAATCCTGACAATAGTTCTTTTCTTTTGTCAGTGCTGGGTAGGTCCTGTTATCACCAGTTGTCAACTCAGATGTCCTGTGGTCACTTTTTCTCTCTGACCTACCAGGTGACACACATTTCAGCAAACAGATGTTAAGAGGACACAGACTAGCATGAATGCATTAGGTTATATAAAACATAATTAGGGAGAGAAACTGGGGAAGCAGCCTGTGCTTACAGAACTCAGGCAATGGAATTTTCCATGTCTTCTATATCTACATATACTGTAGGACTTAAATAATATGAACTGTTGACCTGTACCAATCTCGTTATCTAGATAGTTGCCAAATATTTTCTTTGCCTCCTTCCCTGTGCCATACAGTGGCCTGGGATTGGGCACTGGCTTCATTTCTGAAATTTATAGAACGGGGTGGGGTAGGCAGATGGGTTGGGGTGACTGTGGGTGTGTACCTAGCATCGGTAATTGCCTTGGTGCTAAGGTGTCTTAGACAACGATGATAATAACCATCTCTATAGAATTGGGGCTGCAGTAGCAGCAGTAAAAATTATATTAAACTGGGCTTGATGCCCAGACTATCAGCTTCAAATAAACAAAGTGTGAGGAAAACACTTTGGGAGGAACTAAATCGAGAGCTCAGGAAGCCGAGGGAGACAGAGGCGCTTTCCTCACGGAGCAGCACTCCTCCCTGTTCATGACACTCCACCCAACATTTGCAAGCTCAGTTCAGTTGACTTGAAAAATCTAACCACCAATCCACGGATGGTCCCTAGCTCTGCTCCCTCCTGATGTCAAGATGCTCAGGGCCCTCTAGCTGAGGTTACTGACTCCCAAGTCTATCTGTGTCACAGCCCTTTGAGCTGAAGGCTGGCAGCAGTGACCGAAGCAGTAGATGGCAGGGTCTCTCTCAGCCTGGGTGTGTGACATAGATGACTGCAGGACAGACCATCTGCTGTTGAGGAGGGTGACAGACAGAGTCTGCTCCATTGTGGCAGATGACTCCCCCAGTGCTGGCCAGCTGGCCTGAGTGGACAAGGTAACTGGTGTCCAGCAACGCTCTGAGGAAATAGCTCCAGGTCCACTCTCTGATACGGTTGTGTTTATCCCTGCCTTACACACACACACACCCACACACACACCTACCCTTCAGAATGCTACAGCCTTTATTCTGTTGACAGAACATGGACAGAAGAACTTGGATGGCTCTGTAGCTATGAAAAAATTGGTGGCACGGTGGACCATGTGATGAAGCTGACGGTTTACCTCTTAAGAACTAACTGGATCATGATTTTTACCTCTCTCTGTTTGTCTAATTCTAGAATTTCCACAATGAACATCTAAGGCATTTGTCATGCAAATCTTCTGGTTTGGGGACTTTTCTGGTTTTTCTTTCCCTTTTTTCCCAATATTGGATAATGAACCTAAGGCCTTGAACATAAGGACAGAGGTGGGGAGTGGGGGAGTGAAGGAGTTGGGGGAGGGTTCTACCACAGTTCTGGATGTATTCTTGAGAGACAGTCTCACCAAGCAGCTTAAGCTAGCCTAGAATTTGCTTCACAGTTTAGGCTGGCCTTTAATTTTCAATTATTCAGCTTCTACCTCCTGAGGGCTGGAATTATAGGTGTGTGCTACCGTGCTTAGCTGTTCTAGGACCATGTGGCCGGAGACCTTTCCTTTCGGCTCTCTACAGTGAGAGCCTGCCCTAGCAGCCTGCAGCCCTCAGACACGGGTCAGCTGGCTTCCAGGTGGGTCTGGCCAGGGAGAGGCCCAGGCATTGCAGAGCAGCAGGAAGGGAAGGGCATCTCCCTCTCCCGTTGTAGAGGGTGGGATCCTTGGCAGCAGCTGTACCACACGACTCCAGCTTCCTGCCGGCGATGCCAGCCCCTGGGCTCTGGTCCCATGGCCTCCCCCTTTGCCCCTCCCTTCTAGGAGTGGCAGAGACTTCCTGCTGTGGCTAGTCTCAGGATTGCTTCATCTTCTCTTGTTTGGCCTCTGAGTTTCTTTCATCTCCCTGCATTAAATTTCCTCTGTTTTAAATATTCGGAGTGGCTTCTGTCTTCCTGGTTGGGCTCTCACACAAAGACACACACACACACACACACACACACACAAAGGACTTAAAAAAAAGATGAAGGCAGCCAAAGAATTTAGAGGAATATAAGTGGAGAAGAGATGGAGGAAGCAGCGTTACACAGGGCTCGGCAGTGCACTCAAAACCCGGTCTGGCCGCTCAGCCGCCGGAAGTACTTCTGTGGAGATGCATGCATATTCAAACACAGATACTTCACTTGAGGTCACCAGCTCCCTAAGTGAAGGATAACCATATGTGAGATAAAGGAAAAAACAACAGAAGGGTTTTGAGTCATAAGACATGAATGCCAGCCCCGGCTTGTAGGGGCTGCTGTGGTTGACTGCAGGCTCCATTCTACCCCTCCCTTACGGCAAAGCAGCTGTGTTTACACAGAACCGATCCAGCCTTCAGCTTCCTCGCTGTGGCCTTGATTGGCCGTGGTCATGGGCTCATATGTGGGAATATAGGTCTGTGCTAATTAGTGTGGGCCATTCACCTGGCCACTGGTGAAATGAAAGTGAAAAAGAAAGGCCTCTTCTGAGGTTACTTCAGGGGTTGTTTTTTCCTGTGCGTTTTTTGAGACAAGCTCTTGGGTAGCCCAGGCTGGCCTCAGACTCCTCAGATAGCTAAAGATGACCTTGGACCCTTGATCCTCTCACTATTATCTCAGAGTGCCAGGAATACACGTATGTTACCAGTTTTTATGTGGCGCTGCGTGTCTAACCCAGGGCTTCATGCATGCCAGGCAAACTGTTACTAACTGTGCCACATCCCTACCCTCAAGTCATTGCTTCTAACTAAAACACACACAGAAAACAAACAACAAACAAACAAACAAACAAACAGAAACACAAAATAAACCAAACCAAACAAAAAGTACTAAAAAATAAAGGCAAAAAGGAGACAAGCAACATAGAACAGAGATGGATCTCTGGTCAACCTGTGGCTGAGTCCACCCCGTCAACAGACTCTTCCTGTTACTTGAGCACCTACATTCTCTTGGCTATTTGGTATATTTGAGATGAGTTTTGATTACCAACACAGCAATGGGATGTCTGGGCTGTGGGTCTTTGGGCAGTCATTTAATCTTTCTGAGCCTCAGTTTGGTCATCTAAAGGAATAGCAGGAAGTTGGTTTGTAGACTTGTTTGAGGTTCAGATGGGGTACTGCATGTGGATGCTCTCTGTCCGTTGGAAGGAGTTACTTGACCATTTCCATGACTGCATATACATCATTCTTCAGCTGTTAATGTGGCTCTGTACACACCCACCCCACAGACTGTTCTCAAGGATGCAGTCTGTTAAGCCCACCTCACTGCTGGATCGAGAGCATTGAAGACGAGTCGGCAATTGCCACTATTCCACTATGCACAGCTCTAAGTATTTACTTTTGAAGTCCCAGGCAACCTACCCAAGCTTGAAGGGTTTACCTCAAAAACCCGGACAAATGGAGTTAGTAACTCTTGGTGTGATGGCTCATGTCTCCCTTGTAAAACTGTGTGGTTTTCACTGCTACCTGGAGCTGCTTGGGAAAGTGGGTGTGTGACATTCCTCTCCCTGCATAAAAGTTCAGGTGTGTCCAGGAAGGACCTGCTGGCCAGCTCTGCCCCTGCAGCTGCTTAGAGTTTCTGCTCAGAAGAGTTTGAGAGCCAGAGAGAGTAGCTTTGGGATGAGCAAAGGCTAATGGCCGGACTGTTGTGTAGCTAAGTTGGTAGAACGCCTAACCAGAGTATACGAAGCTCTGGGTTTGATTTGCTGCACTGCATAAACCAGCCATGGTGGTATAGGCCTGAAATTCCAACACTTGAGATGTGGAGACAGGAGGATTAGAGGTTCAAGTCACCAGTGCCTATATAGTAGGTATGAGCTCAACCTGTCTTGATATGAGATCCTGTCTCAAAAACCAAATCAAACCAAATCAAACCGAACCAAACCAAAACCAAAGAGCAACATCTAAGATCACCTTGGGAAGTAGCACAGGACGTTTAACTTTGTTAAAGATCAGCATGTCGCTATTATAACAGAACATTAAAGGTAACAATTTGTCTTAGTTAGGGTTTCTATTGCTGAAACAAAACACTGTGACTAAAAAACAAGTTATGCTTTAATGTTGCTGTTCATTATTTAAGGAAGTTATGACAGGAGCTCAAACGGTGGGATTCTGAAGGCAGGAGCTGATGCAGAAGCCATGAAGGGTGCTGCTTACTGGCTCGCTTCTCTTGGCTTGTTCAGTCTGCTTTCTTATAGACCAGAGAACTACCTGCCCTGGGATGGCACCACCCACAATGGGCTGGGCCCTCACCCATTGATCGCTAATTGAGAAAATGCCTTACAGCTGGCTCTTATGGAGGCATTTCCTCAACTGAGGCTCTTTTCTCTCTGATGACTCTAGCTTGTGCCTAGCTTTTGAAACACGAAACCATTCAGTACAGTGTTTATCCAGCTTGATAAGGTCTCAAAGCACAGAGAAGTGTCATGTGCATCTTTCTTCTAATAACTGGGGTATCTCACACCTCGGGCTGCGTTGCTGATGGTGGTCTATCAAAGCAGAGGATTGCAGAAAGCTTGATCACTTATGTGTGTGTGTGTATGTGCTCGCGAGCGAGCACACGCAACTATTAGAGATTGTTTACAATGTAGATTTCTAAGCCATAGCTTTCTGTGATTCCACCCATAGAACTGGGCTAGGAGCCAGGCTCTGTGGCTCATACCTGTGACCCCTACACTTGGGGAGGCAGAGGCAGGTGGATCGCTGTGAGTTTGAGGCCAGCTTGGTCCAGGACAGCCAAGGCTACAGAGAAGCCCTGTCTCAAAAAAAAAAAACCAAAATGAGAGAGGAAGGGGGGAAGGGAGGGAGAGATAAAGCCAAATCAATAAAACTAGAGATTAAAAGACAGAGTACAACATATAAAAAAAAAAAAAAAAAAAAAAAAAACTTTCAGAGGAGGAGGAAGTGCCCAGGGCTTGGAATCTGAACTTTCCTAAGAAGATTGGCACAGACAGTCCTTGGAGAAACTGTGATCACCCTGCTTGCACGCACAGCAGTGCACCTTTGTTCTTTCGTCTCTGTCTTCAGCTAGAACTTCTGTAGGGCAGACATCAGGCTGGGTTCAAGCCTGCCTCCACAGGACCTAGTAGAGCGCTCTGTGAGTGTTCAGTTAAGTATATCAATGCCTCCTGGCAAAGCACATGTCTTGAGGCCATGGCGGGGCCAGGAGCAGTCATGGTCCAGGTAGTCAGCACAAGAGCTGGCCAGGCCAGAGTGCAGAAGTTCAGGGTCAGATCACGTTGGAGATGCAGGTTGCACTGAGGGAGGGGCCAATGGCACTTTGGTCTAAGGACACAATGTTGAAAGAGAATCCTGTTCCGTGGAAGCAGAGGGAGGGAGGTTAACAGCAGGGCCATCGAGGGAGGGGCTCGCGCACAAGGAAGGAGGAAGAAGGAGACCAGCGAAGGTAAGAGCAACCAGGAAGCATTGGCTTTGTAACAAGCACTGAGCTAGAGAAAAGGGCAGCATGGTCCCTAGTCTCACCTGACTGCTCTAGAGCAGTTGGCAAGTCTGCCTGAGATTTACCTGGAACAGCTCTTTTGAAATCCCGTGTTTTAACTTAGAGTTACCAAATGTGACAGTGGGTATGTGTGCAGGGATGTCAAGATCCTCGGTGGCAGGAATTTTTGGTGTGCTGTTTCCCCCTCAGTGCTAGAGACCGAGCCCGGTAGCTCACACGTCAGTGTCCCGTCACTCTGGGACAGCTCCAGCTCTGTGCCTTATTGTTGCACGTCCACAGAGTCCTAAACTCGCGTCTCCTTCAGCCTGGCGCTGCAGGGTGTGTCCTTCACACTTAAAGACAGCCCGTGCTTATTTTGGCTCAGGAATATATATTTTAACTCTTACTTCTTCGCTATTTCTCTTCTTCCAGCTCTCTGGCCTATGTCTGTACTTCCATACGTGGACATTTCTGGCCATAACTTTTATGACTTCAATTTTTTTTTCTTTAGAAAAATTTCTTTGTCCCTTTCTAGTTTAGTGTTGTGGAACAATTTATTTTTTTTTTTTTTTAAAGCATGATCTCTGTAGTGGTTTGAATGGGAATGGTCCACATAAGTTCATACATTTGAATACCTGGTCACCAGCGAGTGAGTGACACCATTAGGAGGTGTGGCCATCAGGGTCCATGTTGGTGTCTGTGGTCCACGTGGAAATTCCTAATCCTTGCTGCCTCTGACTGTAAAGGGTGAGGAAGCTTCTTTCACAGCAGCATCAATGACTGCAAACCCACAGTTCAGAAACCTAGAAGGCTTCTGTGACAACCTCCCCCAATCTCCTCCCCTCCCAGAATAGTCTAGACTGGAAGCCATTGAGAACTCTTAAAAACTGTGATAGGAGCTGGGCATGGTGGCGCATGCCTGTCATCCCAGCACTTTCGGAGGCAGACGCAGGCAGATCTCTGTGAGTTGGAGGCCAGCCTTGTCTACAAAGTGAGTCCAGGACGGCCAAGGCCACACAGAGAAACCCTGTCTCAAAACAAACAAACAAATGCGACAATGGTGCTGAAGTGCAGCTTTCCACAGCTGATGGCTGCTGTGGGGGCGGGTGGAAAGGAGTCAGTCTTCTCTAAGGGGCTGGCCGCTGAGGGCTGACCATCCTGCAGTGAGCATATGGGCAAC